>JAOWAN010000014.1:5426149-5445726 GCA_028566635.1 Lobelia cardinalis
CTAGCCCCCAGACCTACAATCTCACACACATCACTTCAAAAAGGCTTGTGCTTCCGAAGTCTAGAATATAAACGGAGGTGACAACTCTCAAACTCACACACGAGCATGAGCGGTCACGAATGAGAAAACCCACGCGTTGTACCAAAGTTCTCATCGCACGAGAAAGACGCCCGATGACATTGTTTTCATCCCGAAGGAAAAAACCTCGATTAATGCAATTCGAAAACCATTAATCCCGAGGGCGTCGAGAACGGGGGGTTCTCACAATTATGCACCTCAACAACTTACAATTCTTTTTCCTATCACGTTCACCGTGAGATTCTTTCAATATTTTTAAAAATATAATTATCGCACATTCTACTTTAAAATTACTATTTCATTGGTCAACTGAAATTTACTACGAATAAAATATTTATTAGATCATTCTTTTACAATTCACTATTGTTTTGTGTTTTAATTTTCGTTTAATTTAGTTGTTAAATGTTAGCAGTTTTATTTAATAATATTTAATAATGTTACAAGATTTTAGTACTCCCCCTCACCTTTACGAAAATGGGAACTATTGAGGATTTTTCTTTGTAATAAATGAAAGATAATTTTTGTTGACATTTTTCACCAAAGTCAAAAAACAAAGTTATCAAAAAGAAGAAAGTGATTAAAATTGGGGGTCAAGTTGTCATAAAGGATGTTCCAAAATAAAATTTTATAATATAAAACATGATTGATTTTATTGATCATGATGTGACATTATAAAAAGTAAAATCAATCATTTTTATTTAATCATTCAAAATTTTCAATCTCATTCCCGAATTCTAAACATCATTCTCTCTATTTTTTAATTCAAAATTTATAAATTATAATATGAAAAGAGATTTACAAGTTTTTATAAATTTAATTATAACATTTAATTTTTAATAACTAAGCCGTACCACATACACCAACCATAAACTAGTGTAACTATATATTTAAGTGAGACACTGATGAGAAAAATTGTAACTACGTTCACTTTTAAATTCTTTTAATATTCTTTTAAAAAAAATATGTTTCTAAGAAGACGTGAAAAGTGATCGAACCTCTTTCGGGGCTTCTCAAATTGAGAATATCCCTGTATATGATAGTAAAAAGTGCGAACCTAAAACCTTATATTTTGTAAAGTCTCAGCTCTACCACTGAATCGCCCTCATCATTTTAAAGATATAACTATCACAACATTCTACTTTAAAATTACTATTTCATTGGTCAAATGAAATTTATTACGAATAAAATATTTCTTAGATCCATTCTTTTACAATTCACTATTGTTTTGTGTTTTTAATTTTCGTTTAATTTAGTTGTTAAATGTTAGCAGTTTTATTTAATAATATTTGACAATTGCATTACCCATCAATACTATTTTAATTTAATTAATGTAGTTAAAAAAATTCCTTTTTAGACATGTAGTGATCAAGCATTAAAAAAGTGCATGCATTCTTAATTCACCATTTCGCAAAAACAATGCACATTTTTCATAAAGTACGAAAATAACTTTATAATGATGTATTTATATTGACGCTTCCATCAAAGTGTTAACAGTGTTAGAAATTTGAAATATTTATCTTAACTATTGACATTATCACACAAATTAATTTGATAAAGAATAATTGTCTTCTTCCGTTTTATGTTAAGTTTACTGACAACGATATTTTTATCTTATAAAAATGTTACTGTAATGAACACTCACAATAAATTTTTACGACAAAAGTGTACTTATTATTACACTTTATAGGTCGCTTCCTTCAAAACAAAAATACTAGTTTTCTCTTATTTTTAAGCGTTTATAATAGTGATATATTATTAAAAAAAAAAAATCACTATCTTAAAAGGAGGAAATGTAGTAAAAAATATGAGGAAAAAGAGATCACATAAATAGGACATTTTTTTTTATAAAAAAAATATAAAATGACACATTATCCAAAGTTTGCATATCCTGGGATAAAAAGTTTGAAAGGTGTGACATCACTGCTGATGGTAGACTAGACTATGGGCTATGGCACCCTGCGCAAAATAAATAGGAAGGAATGAAGGAAAATGAAAGAGCTCGTGTGGTGGGTGCAAATGTCGTCCGTGTGAAAGGAATAATTCTTGGCATCAAATTTTGATATGAATTGCCAACATGTATATTAAGAACTTGAACACTCCTTTTAAAAATTTAAAAAATGAACATAAACACTATTAGATATAAATATAATTAATTATATTTTATATCATATTTATAATTAAAATTTGTATTTTTTTTTTTTTTTTAAAAAGTAACACTCTTTACTAAGAGTGTTATGACTCTAATTATAATTTCCAAATAATTGCTGTCGTGAGAATTAGGTCTTCTTAATCATTAATGCCACGGAAGAATTTGACATATTTTTAGAGAGTATAATATCTTGATTTTCTTTTTTCCTTTATGATCACAAACAAAGAGATATGAAATTACTTTTTTTGGGGCTGGGGGGCATTAGAAAGATTTCAAAATTAATTAATTTTTTAGGGCAAGTAAAAAAATATGAAAAATATACCCTTCTTGTTGCAAGATATAGAAAGACAGGAATACGTACATCCAATCAATATATGAGAGAACGAGACATACCAACGTACGAAGAAGGTTAAAGGAATACAAGACATGCCAGGTGAGCTATCCGGATCGAACTGAATTACTCAGGAACCAGTGAATAATATAAAAAAAGATATATGTACACACTCGTAGAGTGGATTAATTTTAGAGTCTTTCATTGACCACATTTCTAGTGAGTTTTTCGCTGTTCCAAACCAGTACCATAGTCTCCTTGTGAACTGCCGTTTTGCGAGCTTTTCTCATTTGAAGGTCGAAACTACTATTTGCAGATCCACATCTTGCTATTTTGATGATGCTTAAGAAGTACCTGTCAGCAAACTATCGTACATCACATGCACAAAATTAGTATCACATCCAAAGATGGTTTTGTCATGTTGCTTCGATAAACAAGAAGATATTCCCTTAAAACATATGTAGTCTCCTTTATTCCGTGTAAAGAGTCCATGTGAAAAACCAAACAATTTAAGGATTAGAGTACTTCCCCCTGAATACCTATTACTTCAGGATTTCATTATTTTCCCTCAATTAAGTTTAATGTCTCAACTCTAAATTTGAGATCTCAGAAAAAAAATTTGTTCTATTTTTTGGGTACTAATGTTATTAGTTCATGGGACGCCTTGAAATAAAACGTACTAGTACTCTGTGCGGATCAAAGAGAAATTACTTATGGATTTGTTTCATTGATGCAAACTCTTTTGACAAGTAGCCATAGGTTCCAGGATTGGACGTTAAAGCAGAGAAGCATGGTACCCCCAAATTTACATGGTATTTGCGGAGTGAAATGTATATGAGCATACACCAACTGTAAGACTTGAGTCAAAAATACAGTAGTAGGAAATTAACTTACATTTGGAACATCGAAGTGACCATACTTGGCATCACATAAATCAAGTGACACTTTCCGAACCATTGGTAGCTGTCAATATCAGAAAACCAGGTTAACACACAGATAGATTCGTTGTTCATTTTCCAATGAAAAAGCAAAAGGTTTAGTTCTCATAATCTTACCTTGGAAGCAATATCCATAACAATTGTGTTTTGAACTCCAGTGCCCTGCAAGTTTAGAGTTAAAAGTGAGCCTCGCATCTACAATTGCGAGAATGTAGATTAACAAAGAGAGATAAAAATTTAGTACTTGTGGGTATTCCATTTCTAGGAATGTTAAAAGTTTTTATCATGAGAATTTTAAGAGGACTATAAGCATCTTAGCATGAGTTACAACTATGTCAAGGCATTGTGTTTAAGACTTTTAGTAACATTTGCAGCCATGGTAACAATAGTTAAACTACAGTCATCTTAATAAGGAGTCAGAACATAAGAGACCCTACCATTTCTACCATACTGATGGCAGAGAAGGTTATGTAAGAGAGAACAATCTCCAGCATGATAAACTACAGCTATCATTGACTATTTTTCTACAATCTGCTGTACTTACCAAAGCCATCTCGTTGGTATTTCTTAAAAGTTTTTGATTAACCAACGGATGGTAATTGATTCTAAAATACACCTTAGGACTAGTAAGCACTTTGTAGATTATAAAGAACTAAAACAGTCTTTTTTATATGTGACAGGTAGAAGAACGGGTTACTAGTGCCAGAAAGTCCTTTCATTTACAACATTCTTTCTGGTGGATTCCTGGTCTTCTTTAGGTATATTTTCTTTTAAATTACACCTGTATACTCTTTGTAAATCCATCACATAAGCAAGAGAGAGAGTGACAAGGGCTCACGTTATGGCGCAGTAAGATGTCTTCAAGGCCTAGACAGTTGAATAGAGCTATCACGCCATTCTGTGTTACTTCTCCACATTCCTAAGAAAGAATTTGAGCAAAAGCTGGTAAGAGGTCAAAAGAAAATAGTTTCTAGTAAATGGTGTAGTGACAGATGAGGAAAACATATCCCGCCAGATGCTACCGACCTACAAATTTGTGAGCTGTCAGTGCAAAATAATTACTTAATAATTTGAGAAGTAGGCAGAAAAATTGATTATGTTATAGGTATGCCATGCAACCCATGTCACCACCAACGTTCATGTCCAAAGATAATGATGATCAAGTTACAAAGGACCAATGGCAAGATCAAGGACCAAGGACCAAGGAATTATTTTCAAACATGATCAAGGGGTTATTTGGAGAGCACAAGATGTTTGAAAAAGGAGGAAAAGTTTTGGAAGTAAATTGCATTAAGTAATTGTTCCAGCAAGTCGAAATGCAGTCAACTTCATTGAATTGTCTGGAACGATCTAGACATCCGAAATGATACATGCTTGGAAAGCCCTGGATATCTAGTTTCATAGGAATTTTACGGATTTGGAGCTCTCTAGAAGAAGTTACAAGCATTCTGTTGCAGACTGCCCAAATTACCGAATTCGGGCATGTTTTATGTTCATTCATTGATCTTTTCATCTTATCATTAGAAATTTACGTTTAGTTCATTAACCACATGCTCCTATCTTTCCTAAGCTTGGAGTATTTCCAAGGAGACTATAAATAGGCTAGCCTTTGTCATTTGTAAAACACAACTTTGATGAAATAAAAATTTGAGAGAGTTTCTCTTTAGAGTTGTTGAAGAACTTTTCGAGCTTATCAAGTCTTGTCTTGTGGGGCTCAACATCGAGTTATCAAACGGTATTCCATTCCCCCCTTGGCGTCTTCACTTATACCAAAGTTCACATCTCGCTTATAGACGTTGGTAGCGGTTCCATTTCATTCAACATCACTTATACCAAGGTTTACGTCTCGATATAGGCGTTGGGCCGAGGTCCATTCTACAAAATCCTACTAAGAACGATCTTGGGTTCCTTATTGTTTGTTGGGTCTTGTCATTCTTGGCAAGGTTCACATCACATGTGCCATGGCAGAACTTGTATGTGGCATCCACTAACTACTGGTGCAACAATCTGAGTTGCACATAAGAAATAAATCAATGTACTTACAATAGGTGCATGTTCACTCTTGTACTTAATTAATTGATACAAGAGCCTATGGCCTTGATACAAATATCTGTCAAATATCCTTAAATTTTGCGATACATTTATTTAACTGCGATAATTCAGTAGATATATCCATACCATTAAGGTTGTGAGAATTGACTTTTAACGAAAACTTAGGGGTACATACATGCATTTAAGTTCACAAAGAAGTGAGTACGAACCTCAAGATGAATGGAGATCAAGCCAGGCCAACCACTTGATATAATCTCCTGTGATTCTAGACAGTGCCAAGAAAAAAGAATATTTTAATCTTTTAGCTCTAACATTGGATGAGTATTGGCTCTTAAATAGAGTCATATTGACAGTAGCGCATGCACAAACAGTTCATAAGCACAGCAAAGGCTGATTTCAATAGGAAACAAATGAAGTCAACACTAGCATCAGCTTCCTCAAACTTTCTTCAAAAGATAAACCACAACAAATGCATGTTTTTCCATTTCATGTTAACAATAACAACTTTACCGAAGGCCTGTATGACTCACAAATAACATGCCCAGATGTAAAGAGGTAGAAAGCAACTGCAAACCTGAATCCAGGCGTCTGCATCCCAGCAGTGAAAGTTCAAGTAAGTTCGCACAGTTTTGAGTCAGATTAACCAAATCAGAATTGGTCATCCATGGTGCTACTCGTTCAAGTCTTAGTTTCCTCAAATTGGGCATACTGATGTTAAAGCTCAGGGAGGATATCTCACCAAGACAATAGCAAAGAGTCAAACGTTCCAAATGTTTCAAACAAACCAACAGATTCATTATGATGAAGTCAGATATCACCTGCCAATAAATTAAAAAGATAAAGCACAATATGAGTCTCCTGTAGATACTTAACTAGTTATATGTGCAAGACATAACAGGAGAAAAAGAACTACTATAAATTAAAGAAAGAAACAGCAGCTACTGAGCAATATATTGATGCCCACAAGAAGGTTTTCCAATACTAAACAATATCTGCTTATATTTTTCTCACTGCGTGATGAGTGAATAAAAACAGAACTTGCGCATCACTAAATTCATTTGATATCACCAGAGAAACATATTGGAACCTCGAGTTACTTTCGCATGCAATCTATTTTACGACGAAGTTTTTTACTCCCTCGGCCGTCAATTTAAGTGTCCATTTTTATGTTCTTCATGGAAATTAGGAAAGTTGCCGCTAAGAAATATTAGTCCACATGTACATAATCTTTAGTGGTGTCATTATAGCATTGACATTGGGACATATAATACAATGAGTCATTCAGGGTAGAGTTTCAAATTGGCAGTCACATCATGTGGGCATGCCACTAAAGCAAACAACAATTAATATTGCAGGTGTATAATAACTCGGTATATTTTCAAATCAGCTCACTCAACATTTGTCCTACGTATTAAGTAGGCTACATGACACCTAAAAATACAGGACAAAGTGTGCGAGTTGTGTGATATTATCAATATTAACAACCATGAATTTCAGTATATGTTACCTGAAAATAGAGAATTAACGTTTTTAGTGCAGGGCAAAGTGAAGATAGCAAGTTCAGCCCATCTAGACCTAACGAACCACCTAAGCCCACCGTTAGTTCGGTGAGCAACAGAAGAGCTGGCTGCAGAGCTTCAAGAGAAGAGAGTGAAAATCCCCATCCGACAGCAATTTCTTCCAATTTGCATGACCTTCCAAGTTCAGAGTAAAATCCACCCTCTTCAATCCCACTTTCCTGTTGACACATATTCCTACAGCCTCTTGTTTTCAACCGTTTCAAACCAGGATTTCTGCTAACAATCCGAGCTAAAGCAGTGGCAGAAACCTGCAATTACAGAAGCAACATATTTATGGTTACAGACACTGCATAAGACATCTGGAGATTCACAAGCTTGGTTCCAACAAAATTAAGAATATCCAAAATAGTTATGCTCTACTCAAATGAGACGAATTCAGCACAGTGGGCACCCTATCTTTGGATCCTTTTAAACAGAGTCTACATATCCTACATTCACGGTTTCAGAATATCCGTCCTCTTGACATGTACCTACACTTGACACCTGTAACACCCCTGACTCCTTGTAACAGAGTTCATATCTAGTGTTCTTTCTTGTAATTTATCATCCACATATATACACTTGATGATGAAACCTTCAATATAGGAATTTCAAGGGCACTCCAATAGATAACTGAAAAGCATATTATTTAATAGACGATGGACCAGTTAAAAGTTAAGCAGTCTTTACCCCCCATCGTATGATAGCATGTATCCTTCTAAACTTGAATTTATTCTTAACTTGTACCAGAATGACTAGCAACAATGCATTTTCTGAGAAGCTTAAATGATTGATATACTAACAATGTTTTTAGAAACCGAGTAAGCTTCCATAGGAATATTCCATACCTTCGTATAGGAAACATCAAGCATCTCCAACGAAGTACCGGAGAAATTATAAAAACAATCATCGGTAACTTGAGTCTCCCTCACACATAAACTCTTCAGCATGTATGTTTGGGACATTAGCTCTGAAAAGGCTACTTCATCGATGCCTGTCAATGAAATTAATTCTGTTGTCAGAACAAGTGTGGCACTTCAGACATATTAGCCCAAACATAGACGAGAGCAAGAGATGAAAGTATAAGAAGGAACCAGGCGATGGAAAACTTTGTGTCCTCAAATACAAGGTTAGCGACAATAAAAAAGGACTTTAGAGACTGACTTTTATTAATTTCTGCATTTGACGTAACTAGTAGACTTTGTGCTCTTCTCATTATTTAAAAAAAGAACATCTCCTATTCAAATGATTATTCTTTTTGTAGGCTTAGTACTGCTGAGACTAAATTCTAGATTGGGGAAACACAAATCCGGTCCTAGGCATAGTCCATACAACACAAATGGTTTTGAGTTGGAACCAAGAAATTAATGAGATATGAGCATGTTCGCTAACATGGTAGGCGCAACTACCTTTCACCCACTTAAAATTGTCCTTATATGAACCTCAGTGACATGTATGTTTGCATCTAGCACCACTACCTTCAGATACAAGCTTTTGAGTTTCTAGCTTTGGAATGAATGGAAAGACTAAATACATTTTATGTAGCCCAACTTAAGTTATTGATGGAAAGACTTGAGTTCAGTCCTGAAAGCAGAATTGTAGTGCCAGCATGCATGATTTTGGATACATTCAAATTAGTAAATCCCATGATTTTTATTTTTATTTTCTAATCAGATTATTCGGGAAATTTAGTTCTACACATGTGAAATTAGGATGTCCGAATGCTTCCGAATCATTAAATTCATCATATGTCGCGACACAATTAGTTAAGCGTGATATGAAAATCACAATGAAAAGCAAAAGATTATCAATCAGCACCTGCAATTACATGGTTGACCCTTCGACGAGAAAAGCTATGTCCACTGGCAAAGCCGGCAAAGACTTTCGCTATCTCATCTGGAGATCACAAAGTAGTGTGGCTCATGAAGACACTCAAAAAAGTCCCAGCTACACCCTCAAATCACCCAAATAGGAAAGGCTTTTTCTCACAACTAAAAATGCCTAACAACGGTGTATAAAACTGGTTTATAGGCGTGCCCTACAATTGATCTTGGTTCTGCAAACTAAACAAACTGAGCAGACTGCCCGTTCTTATATCCGGCAAGAAAGGACTGCAACACCAATCTTCGCTCACTTTATTAAGATAAACTGGTGCAACGCAGACACAGACAGACCAGACCATGAGGAGCGTGAAAGCTTTGGTTAATGCATAGGTATAGGCACTGCAACTGTTGCCTGTTGGGTTCTTAGTCCTTTACCAACAAGGACTAAATACTTATAAATTGACTAATGTAAATGAGTGCATCCATAGTAGAGTAGGATTCCTAATATGCATTTGACTCCAAATCCAACTAGATGCCTTGAAAGAAAGAGAATGGTCTGCTCGTCCAATTCCTAATCGGAATTCTAAATCACTTGGCCAGTTCCTTTAAAGTATCGAATAATCCTTGCTAGCCAAGGCAACTCCTCCACAATCCAATGTACATTAGGACTGCCTATGGCAGTTAAATCATTTCCTTAGATGAAGTGGTAATGGTGGGCCACCACATCGCCATTAACTTGGTACAACCAATTAGTACACTTCTCCAGTTACTATCCCAACCCGAACTCCAACCTTGACTTCACCACTTATATCTAGTTAGTCGAGTTATGATTTTTTTAAGTTTAAAGCTGGTTTAAGAGTGGATTCACAAAATAACTAGCATCTGTAATTGGGAAAATCAGCAATTTGTAAATTATTTCGCCCTATGATTTCTTTCATGTGCTTGGTTGCTGCCTACTGGTATAAAGAGATCACTCCTAGAGGTTCTTCAGCAATACGTAATTTGACATAGGAGCATGTGCATTCTAGTAATGATCGTAAATATTCTTAAAGCAATAATGCTCTAATATTGGGAAACAACTAGCATTTTATGCATGTATACAGGAACCTTGTTATCATGTCTGTTTTCTAGCCTGAGATGTCGTAGGTATTGTAGGTTTTGAAAATTTTGCCTAATTAAATTCCCAACAGCACTTTATGGACTAGTTCCGGGAAGAAAAAGCATTGGCAAGCTACATCTTCCCTCTGAAGTAACAGTTAAAGGGTATATAAGCCCAGATACCAGCTAGTCAGAAGTGCAAGTCAAGACCAGAAACAGAGGTAATGTGGAGGGAATCCCCCTAGGTTGTAGTTCGAGCAGAAGGAAAAAAACATAGTGCATAACACTCTAAGCCGCTGATACAAGTCTTTTCAGATTTAACACACTTGTTAGGTCTACCAAGCTTAGATCCATTGTATCTCATATTAGATTTCTCCCTGGATCCTCCATTGAAGAGATGAAAACAATAGATTTGACCATGGCTGGGGTAGTTGTGTCATTTAATGTTCCTATTGATCCTCGGTTAGAATTACACATTATACCATTGACATTGAAGGTAACTATATCACACATGCATGTATGCAAGATGTTAGAGTAAAAGATAACATTGAATGCATTTCATTCAAGCACAAAGTGACATATAGAGTTCTGAAAGGATATGGAACTTACCCTTGCAGTCACCCATATGCAGCATTTGGAGTTTATAGGCTGGTGTCGGAAAATCATTCTTTACATTTTGTGTCTCCAAAAAATATTTAGAATCAGGAGTGCTGGAGCAAAGAGCCAAAATTGACTGTTGCCCAAAACTTGTGTTGCAAACAACGATGGAGTGTAGCTTTAAACATCTCCGTATTGGAATGGCTATTCCAGCATCCGTCAGCAACATACAAGCTTTAAGGTTTAGGTAACATAAGGAGACACAATTATCCGAGATATTCTGGAGATCAGAATCTAACACAAACATTCGCAAAACATGTAATTAGGATAAGCAAGAACCAGAAACTAACTATAACAGATGAACAATTGTGGATATGTATTTGGAAACAAAATCATGGATATTAAGTTTCCAGGAGGAGATCCCAACGTGCTAGATTTGCATCTTCCATAAATATGAAACTGATGCAGCAACGCCAATACTATTTCTGACCTAACACGTTTTTGTTCCGGTTCAAAACTATCAAAGTAGGAAGAATTATCATGTTCACCTAGTATTGTTGATAAAAAGTAGATTAAACACTCCATTCTAGCACCATTAGGGCTGTAAATGAGCTAATACTCCTGCAAACATGTTCATGCTCAGCACGCTACAATTGCTTTCGAGTTTCGATGGCTTAGTAAATGAACGAAACTTCAGCTTAATGCTAAAGCTCCTTAGATAATTTAACAAGCCAAACTCAACTCAATATAGCTCATATTGGATAAGTCTTGAGCTTTTGGCTCGTTTATAAGTGAGTTCATTCTTATCCATATATAAACTCAACATGCAATAATGTTAGACAAAGGTAATGATAGTCTTATACCACTGAAATCAATTCGGCCCTCCAATGAGAGTTTTGTAATATTCGATGGCAATGGCTTAGACATATAAGACATTCCAGAAGGCAAAGAGGATAAAACTGGGACGTCTGTTGGTATTACTGGACTAACATCCACGGTCAGATCAATCTCACTGAGTAATGGACATCTCTTCACCAACTGCAATAATTTTCTTGTCTTGAAGCTTAAAAAATGAACTGCCTTCAACATTCTTAAAGATGGAAAGGACTTGTAGAAGCAATCAATGGCAGCCTCAAGAGGTAGCAGTGGACAATTGGAAATATCTAGCTCCTGTACTGCTTCAAAGGTCAAGGTTGGCCACAATTCCCATGAAATCGGATTTTTATTCTCACCAAGACGTTCATGGTTTATGCAAGAGTCTTTGATACTTTCACTCAATGTACGATCGAAACCATACGATAAAGGAAGCACAGAGAGGAGCAGATTTGCTGGTTTCATCTGCGGACAAGCTGAAAGATCAATTCGCTGCCCACAAAGAATAAACCAACATTAGAGTAATATGAGTAACCACAAACGTTTGAAGCCCAGAAAATGCAAAACCATATTAAGTCTCCGATTTCACCTTTCTGTATTAAATTGACTAGGCACATCATTTATGTTCTTATATGGTAGGCTACACCAGGTCATAAAATAAGTAATACAACTATGTACAGAGGCAAGAACTGCTTCATATTAAGATAATTTTTCCGATTGAACTTCACATGTTAACAGTTATATCATTCTTATTTCATATAAAACTCTCAAAACTTTTACTTACTATAATTTCAAATAAATCATAGATTTCCTCACACTTCCGATTTCATAGTGAATGCCTTATCACCTTTTTTGCTTTGGACTCTTTTTATATCAGCGGCACATTGTAAGATTGCATTCACTGGGTGGACAGAATTGGTACATATTCCCATCTTATGATTTTCAATTTTACTAGATAATGTTTTACTAGAGAGATATTTGAGTACAAAAAAGGTGCATACCCAAAGGAAACACAAAAACAGAATAAAGTTTTTCCAATTTGGTATCAATAGTTTCAGGATAACAATTTCAACCTTCCATTCTCTTCCCATAACTTCAGGATAACAATTCTAACCATACATTCTCTTCTCTTCTATCCAGGAAGGAGCGCGCATGCATACAAAATAGCAAGCAGCTTGGTTAGGACATCAATCCTGATTCAGTATTATGCTCAATCCAAGAACAAGCTACTCCGAAACTACAAACTATTTTCAATATCTTTAGCAGCACCATCAGAATTGATGACAGCAAGACTATTCACTAACACACTTACTAATCTACACCAATATTTTGGTGAACTTTGTTCTGTCCAATGAAGGCTTAGATTCCATATCTGTATGTCATGCTTCCACCAAGTTTGTGGTTGTGATAAAGGAAAATGTAAAAGGACTTTAAGGATTGATTTGTTAAAGAGCATTCAAGATATTTAGTTATAAACAAATAGCTCATGTTTTTAAGGATCCAGCTCTTCTATTAATCTTTGGAAAAGATATGTATGTAGTTTTGAGGGCTTTTTTAAAGGGATTATCTTGGTTCTTAGAAGGACAAGAAGCCGGTTGTCAAGCTAGTAACGGTATCTGCTGTTCTATTTTGTACTCTTTACTTTTTTATTCTTAGATTGCTGCTTGTGCTCCATCCTCATATTTCTTTCTCTTATTTCAAATAAAACCTCTTCTTGTTCTCCATCTCCACCCACTCTCCACCAAAAATAATGTTTTAAGTTTAAGAGGAAAAACCTTTGTGAATTCTGTCAATCGGATTCTGAGATCGCTCAAGTTCCCATCACCTAAGACATCCATCGAGCGTGTGGACCTTACTTTCAGCAAGTTAAATATTCCCTTAATGCCTTCATCTGCAAAATCTGAGAAATATTGGCAGCTTCTTTTCCCTAAAGCATTAACCAAATATCATAATTTCATTCAAAAAAGCAGTGAATGAGTAGTAATGTATATTGCAGTCATCTACATCAAGAACCAAAAAGAAACTCAACATACCAGCAACAAACCACAGGGGCAAGAGGCTAACGCGGATCTGCAAGAACAAAAAGCACATGCTTCAGGATAGTGAGGAACGAATGTAATAAACTCATGTATTCGAATATTTTCTACTTGATTTTAGCACCCTAAACTTTGTCAATTATGGTAATACCTTCAAAAAGTGCCAAATTACTATCTATTAACAATTTTGTTTATATGATGTATCAACTAAGGCCAAGAACAAGGTCTACACGTCACATACAGATCAGAGTACGTTACGACGAGAAAATACCACATCTCAAAACATACTATCCAAGTGGTACATCACAAGTTAAAAGTGGCCTAAATCTTTGGACTGCAGCAAAAAGTGTTCATTTCCCAGTATAAGGTTCTTTTAATAGAAATTCTAATCAAACTTTCATGTCTGAACTCTGAAGAAATTAGCTTTTCTTATCCAAAACAAATGGACAGAGATAGCACTAATACAAACAAAAATTCCCACAAATAATACCTTCTCTCTGAATTCCCTTATGCTATTAGCGAACTTATCAATAATACAACCTGCATATTTATTAATACACATTTATTAATACACTGACGAAGCGACATAAACCACAAGGTGGTCAGCTGACCCCCTTTAGGTTTAAATGATTGCCATTTCACCTCTTTAAGTTGAAAGTAGTTTCCTTTTTACCAATAAAAAATATTTTTTGTTCAACTTACCCACTTTTCTTAAGGAAAATATTGCACTATTTTCAAACAATGATCCCTCTTTGAGCTAAATACAAGCACTAGCATGTGATTTTTTTATACTAAATATTTTAACCCCCTTTTCTTAAGGAAAATATTAAACTATGTTGAAGTTCTGACCTCTACTTGAGCCAAATACAAGCACTGACATGCAATTTTTTATCATATAATAATTTTCACCCCCTTCAAGCAAAACTCTGGCTTCGCCACTAAACTAATAGGATTAGCAAATTTATGTTCATAATTTCTAGTAATGAATTTATAGAATAGTGTGATATGTTCAAATCGATGTAGTAGTTTGGAGGTAGAGTCAAATTTATGAAGTAGCTTAAAGATATGATGGCAATATTCTACCAATAACAACTTACATATTTTCTATTGATAAATTTGCCACCACATCTAGCCAAAAAAAAAAGGTACCTTTTAGGAGATATTCTTCAGAAAAAGGAATTTTAGGGAAATAGTTTAGGAAGAAAATCCAACTTTAACGCACCACTTATACCATCTTAAAAACTATTGATTGCAATGGCCTCGAGGTGACAACATTAGCTACGAAATCCACCAGCTGTGTCTAATCCAGGCTTTTTTTTGCAGTGTTGCTCTGCAGGTTGTTAACTAGGTGATTGCATGAGCAGATAATGCAATACTACTACTTTAACAAAAACATGAGTCCGAAAACATTGAAATAGTATTTAAGGACATTTCAAGCTATATGAAGCTACAAATTTTATTACACACGGAATCGCTGATTGTTTCAAAGAAACAAAATACATTATTTTACACAAAACATGTTTTATGCCTCACCCAAATATCACTTCAAAGAATAACATCACCGTTTGGAATTGCTATATATTAGTACTTTCTTCCTGTTTTAATTATTAACACTTGCTTCTTTTCCTTCTCTTCTCTCCAACCATGAGGGTGAGAGGAAGACAAAAGATCTATCACAGAAATACCATTGTCCCTATCTTCATAAGTATTTAAACATTGTAGAATACCTGTTTTAAAATATTACTGCAATCATCTTCGGTACTTCTTTCTGTTTTAGCTGCAACCCAAAGTAGAAGTGCAACAGAAAGATCCTTCTCGCTGAAAGGATAAGTGTAGTCTTAGCATCAATCATACTCTTTTTACATGTACAAACTCCGAAGATAACAAACCTGTCAATAGTCAGATTGGGATGCTTCAAGCAAGAAAGTAATAACTCATACGGAACGTCGCAAAATGAGTTACAGGACATGGCCCACATCTGCAAAACTAACAAATGTAATCAGGTACATTCGGTGTAAAGTAGAGGATTAGCAACTAGACAAATGCTTGCACAGAGAAGCGAGAATATCATGAATAGCAACTTCAAATACTCCTGTCCCTAAATGATCACGTTTTGACTTTTTGTGGTCAATTTTATTGAAGTTTGACCAGCTTTTTAATGAGAATTGACTTGTAGTGAAGTTACAAAAAATGTAATTGATAATTTGCTTGATAATCTTACAAAGATTTAAATTTAGAATCTAAAACACATACTAGATAATTATTTCAGTAATAAATTAGCTTGACTTTTCAAAAACCAGACATAACACTCATTTAGGGACGGAGTAGTAAGACAATAAGCTGGCGTAGCTTGTTAATTTAACGTTAGAAAATTGTCCCTTGTAAATGTCTCTAATTACAGCAACATCGTAGCTGCCAAACATAATGGTATCTTTCCAGTGGCATCACACAAAATTGTACCTTTTTCATTAGCCACCAAAGCTTCTACGTGAATGTCAAATCAACTAACTTGAATCTAGGGGTCCACGTAGAATCAATTCCAGAAACTAGAGGACACAAATGAACACAATCAGAAAAATAATATAATCTTCAGAAATACTACCCAATTTAGCGTCATCAAAAGACATGTCTCAGTGTAGATAGACGCTTTAGAAATAAATACTAGGCTATTATTGACTTATGCTATTCTATTTTATTTCATTGAGAGTAAAACAAAGAGGAAAAATTACAATGATGGTCGAGTCACCATCAAAAGAGAAAAATGGGCTAAACAGAGTCAGCACTTCCAAGAGATGATTGACACAGTAAAGCACTTAATCCCCTTAAGGATCTGCAGAGAGACATCCCTCTAAGTTCACCATTAGATTAGCCCACAAAGTTACCATATGCTCCATCCATTGGCTTATGCTATTTAATGGCTTCAAAAGTTCCCTGTGGTCTATTCAATTTATTTGTCATACTGAGGATATTATCTCTTCACTGTGAAAAGCTCATTATTATTAGTTCTATTTTTCATGAAAATCCATGAACTTTCTTTGACACCTTTAGAGTAATTATATACAGTCCACTTTCTAAGAGTTAATAATTAAAGAACCAACTCTGTTCCATGGTAGATAATTAGTAGTTCCATTATCTTAGTCGTAATTATTAATATAGGGATTATATATATTAGTCAAGAATATGAACTACATAGTCTACATATAATTCAGTATATCTAACTTACTTTTAAATGTTGTCCGTGTTCGTCAACTTATATGAATTGTGATTTTTATTAATTCCTACTCCTGAAATGAATAATTAACTCTCCTAATAGTCATTTCTAATTTCCAAAAAAATACATTATTTTTTATAGATCATAAATGTTCCAAATTTAAGTCAAACATATGTGCAATCGCACCTTTCTAGCTCCAGTTTGCAATGTTCAATAAAAGGTAAAAATCTTCTTTCAGAGAGAAAAGGGATCAGATTGCAGTGAGCCTTGGTGCAGTAGCAGTAAGGTTGCTCCATTGCACCCTAGGGTAGAGGTCAAAGCTACAGATATCAGAACATAGTTATTGTTAGTGAGAGAGAAATCACTACACACATCAAAGTGAGTGGGACAGTTAGGGTAAGACAGAGGAGATACATTTGTCAACTTCAACGTAAACCGAAACTGAAAGTGGTAATATGATAAAAGTGACGCAGGCAATCCTATAACTGGCTGAAGATGGGCGCATTGATACTTTAATCCTCCAGAGCCTTGCTATCCCATGAAAGCAAGTTGGTTTCAAGAAACCAAATTGCTTTCTAGAATATAGCAGGGGGAACCATTTATTGTTATATTCAGTTTATCCCAGCGTTCTAGTCAAATTCATACATCTTCAGCTTGAAATTATTTGTCAATTCCTTTTTGAGACACTCCATTAATATTTTTTTCTTTTACATGAAGAAAGCTACTCCAAGTATCAATGCAATTACGTAAATCAGAATCTAATCATCACATTAACACATATGAATCTCCACCAACTAGTATGAGGATATAAATACTCCAAGTCAAGAACCTTTGCTACAATTGAGCTGATTTCCAAAGTCTATCTTTTTATATATTGGAGAAAGAAAATTAAAGAAAAAAGAACTGGGACACCTACAGTATCACATAGAGCTATTGTATACATGTCGAATATAAAACATAGTGACCTTATATCACTATGAATCTCAGCATCAATGCAATGCCTTACATGATAAATGGATAAGATATAACAACATGGATTAGCCATATAGTAATAGTCACAATGTAGCATATATTCTGGAAAACAATAAAGCCAATTTTACAGTGTACATATTCATAGTACTTCGTCTTTGTTGAGCTATTTGCATTATATTTCGTTCATCTCAAGTATCATGCACACCAGAATATCATTATTTACGTTAAGTGAGCCAATAACCTGATGTGCTATTTCGACCATGTTTTCAAACATGTGATAGTAGCAGTAAGTAAAGTGTGATTACGTACAAAATTCTTTGCAAGATAGCTCGTACATAGTTCAGGAATGATTTCACTGGCTGCAACATGTTCAACTTCAATTAATCAGATAAATCCACACTGCAAAAGTCCAGTCAAAGAAAAACAGATGATCTTTGTTATCAAACATCTCCGGCTAAGAGAATCATACACAACTCACCGTGATCTACACCAAACATCCAGATATTGTTCAGATCATCTAGTTGCATCGAAGAAAATTTGTTTCCTGAAGTGGTTATCTCTACTAGCCACCTCTTACATTTGAAGAGAAGCATCTCCACGCCAAAAAATAGTGCACCCTATGAACAAACATGTTAAAAATTACACACTTCATGCAAAGAGGATTTTATTTCATAAAGTAAAACATTGCAATCATATTCATTCTCTTCTTTTCTTATTTCAAAAAAAAATGCTACAAAGGTAGCAGCCAATATTGTCCTACAGAAACACTCACAAAGCACTAAATCTTTACTATGATGTATGCTCATAACCAATTGGCACTTCACCGGTTAAACATAACCGCAGAATCACATTCTTAATCCAACCTCTTATTTGAAGTCCCAATGACACCAGTTATCCTTTCATAACCATGATTGATTCCCATCACTAATTCATAATCCCTCCTTCCCACTTGAAGATGTACATTTCGATTATACACTCAAATTAAGAAACGGTGGAAAACATGTTTAATTTCCTTATAGTCCACTAATATAAGGCCCATGTTCATCCCTAGCAAAAAGGGAGGGCAATATTGTCAACTGGGAGACCCAAAAGAGAAATGTCCTTCAATTGGGACAACCCAAAAAAAGTGTCCCTCTTCAAGTGAGAGACTGAGAATTCTATTCCTTTTTCTTTGTTCATTAACCTTCGTATGACAGAAATAAGTGCTCTGAGCTCCAACATTCCTCCACATTACCCAGACTTCTGATCACACTGCTGAGCATGAACTTTTGAGCTCCGCCCTGATGGATCAACTGATGAACACCTCCTGCTTCGACAATCTACTTCAGAATAGTCCAGATCTACTTTTTTGTATGACTTCAAGTGAGATACTGCTGTAGTTTATTCTATGAAACAATAATTTTAGTTTCACTTACTGTGTTTAGAATCACCTTCTAAATAGGGCTCCCCGCTGCTTCTTCTCCTCAAGAATCAACCACAACCTCCTATATTGACTATGATATTCAGATAACAGAAAATTAAATTGCCTCCTAATTTGATAGCTCTGTGTTCATTATCTATGATAATAGAACTTTTGGTTAGACACCCCATGGTGAATGGGTGATCACATCACCTTCACAGTTGCAAATACTGCTCTGAGTTATAGACTTGTAATTCTCTGTCAAGCCTACTCTGAAGAAAGATAATTTATCTTTTGCTTTGCCAAGTCATCGATATCCCCCTAGAAGACATTTTTTTCATATTATAGACACCCATTTTTGGTACCCTTTAATTCCATTGTATTTTACATTTTTACACTTAGCCTAGCACCATGGAATACCACACATGAAAATGTTGCATTGGACATGCCTAGGTTCACAT
>JAOWAN010000014.1:5461462-5472180 GCA_028566635.1 Lobelia cardinalis
GTAAAGCAACCAACCAACCAACTGACCAACCAATAGGAGACAAGCATGCTAGATCATTGTTAAGAGACCGAAAGAGCGAATTGAGTGCCTAACCCCTTCCCGATTCGTAACCTAGCCCCCGAACCTACAATCTCACACCATCACAAAAAGGCTTGTGCTTCCGAAGTCTATAATATAAACGGAGGTGGCAACTCTCAAACTTACACACAAGCATCGAGCGGTCACTGAAATGAGAAAACCCGTACACTTGTACCAGAATTCTCATCGCACGAGGATCGGGGTTCTCACAGTGATCTTCTCTCTTCTCTAATTGAACCGCGGTTACATTATTTACAAGCAAATTTTAGTCGTTAGATTTATATGCTGGTTAGCAAAATATATAAATATTGCAATCTTGTTCGATGTTCACTAAACAGTTAATATTATTCGATAATTATGCTGTATTTTTTAGCTTTTATTTAATTTCATATATTTTTTTACTCAGTTGTATATTTTATAATTCCAAACAATTGGATAATGAACGGTCGTTGTTTATTATTATTTAATCAAGTGTTTTTTTAGAAATTAAAAATGGTTTAACGAGATGCAATATATATAGTTATAAAATCATCATAAAATTGATAAATTGAAGCACTTTTTTACATTTATAATATGTTAACATGTGGATACATATTTAATTTTTGCCCCGAGTCTCAAAAATATTTAGAACGGCCCTGACAATGATGATAGCTGGTGGAAAAAATATGTTGGTGCAAAGAAAGAGATGGCTGGTAAAAATTGTTGGTAAAAAAATAGTGATTGGTAGCAATAATGGTTGGTGATTTCAAAAGAGAATTAAAGAAAAAAAATGAAAAGACATGGGAAAAATCAGTGATGGCCGGTGAAAATTCTTGGTATAAAAAAATAGTGGCATGAAGCTAAATTGATCCGCTACCGCTGTCTTTTCTTCCAGAAATAGAGGATGGAGAGTCTAAACAAGCACCACTAAAGATGCTCTCACTAGTCACTACAACCTATTTAATAATATATTCAACTCGCTTTTTACATATGTAACATTAATGTATATTTTAAATATAGTAAAAAATACTTATACCTGATATTTGTTTTTGTACAATTTCAAAAGTGTGAAAGTGCACACTTATAACTAATCCGACCACCCTGTAAATAACTGCACCAAATTAACCTACTAGACACTTCCATGTGTAGTCTATCTGATTCAATTTGTAAGCATGAATCTAATGGGAAATATGCTTAGAGATTCTTCCGACCAATACAAGAGCAAAGGCCAACATGAGAAGATACATACGAAAGAAGGATCAAAAAAGTGGTTTCTCTTTTTAAAAGGAAGAAAGGCTAAAAAAAAAACCAACTTTGGGTAGCCTTTCGTTTCTAATCTTTTCAACTCATAAACCCAAATACAAAACCCCTCACGTGTATGGGCCACATACACACACAGTGAGTGAGAAAAATACACACACAAAAACACTCGAATGGACGATCCAGGAAAAAGAGCAATGGACCCCACAAAACACCCTAATCTCCATGCATTGTACACGTAGCCAAAAAAGCCCAATTTCCCCCTTCCTTCTCAGCAGAAAATATCACATGGCTATCTTCAGATGATCACCCACTACTACTAACTTCACGGTTCTCTTGGCGCCTTGAACTCAGCACCCGCTGCACAATTCCCCCTAAAACCCTTTTCTTTCTTTAGATCTGATTTCATCGCTTTAATCTTTTCTCCTCTTCTTTTAAGCCACAATTCCCGGGACAAAAAAAAAATGGTGTACACTTTATCTGGGATTCGCTTACCCAATACTGCAACTACTGTTCCATCTACTGGGTCGAGCTCACTTTTTGTTGTTGATCGCCGGATTATCAGTACTAGTAGCTTATCTCTCTTGTCCCGGAAGCACTCTTTTTCTCGTAAATTCTCTGTCACACTCTCTCATTTTTTTACTACTACTTGTTTACTGGGTGTTTTTGTGTAAAAAGATTGCATTTTTTGTTGATAGGAATCTGTGTTGGCGTCATTTTCAATGTGGGTCTTGCTGCATTTGGTGTTTAAGTTTGTTAATTGTTAGTGAAAGAGTGGTATAACAAGTGTACATACTAAGGAATAAGGATGCATTGCATGATTGCTATTGCTTTCCGATTTTTATGCGGGTTGCTATTATTTTTGATTGCTTACGCTCGTTGAATTTCCTGATTATAAGTTTATAATTGAAAGTGCAAGGTAGTATTATAAAGTGTGAGTTTTTATGCTAATTGTTACTACAAAGTTATTGGAGAAAGTGGTGAGAATCAAAATGGGTAGAATTGGGTTTATGTTGAAGATGAAAGCCCATTTGGGGATGTACTTTCCATGCCTTAATTTCTTGCTCATTCTGTTACCTGCGGGCATAAATGTGTGATTGTTATTTTGTTCTTGATGACTATGATAACTTATGTTTTACATTTTGGTGTTTAGGCTGTTCTCATGGTGACTTTTAGTATGTTATCCAATTTATAGTAGCTTACTTAGTTGAAAGCTAGAGAGATCACAACTGTTGATCCACATTAACAGTAGTTCAAAGAGGGCGGATGACCCATGTGAACTCATTGACATAATGATGTCGTTCCTTTCTCCCCTCCCTCCCGGTTATGGGATGGATCGTGTGAAAGGTAGCATTGGGAACAGTTTGAGGGACTGACACCTTTACTTTCCATTCAATCTGGAGTACTTCGAAATGCAGCAGTTTCACTTGCAAGATTTGCTTCATGTCTTGGGAACACTAGCTGAAGCATTTGCCTCTTTTTGAACATTTCACATTGCGCATTACCCTTATGATTTTTCAAGATGGAATACCTTATGTTTGCAAAATTTCATTTTGGAATTACTTCGGATGCAAACAGCCTCGTTGGCATGCTTCAGAGTGACCTAAGAGGCAGCCAAATGATTTTAAGTCTTTCTTCTTAACCTATATGCATGGTGCACTTTGCAAGGCTTAGATTAAAAACTTGTAAAATAGGAACTGTGGATTGGAAATTGATGGAGGTGTTAGACACAATCGTTGGAAGAATACATTGGAAAAGGACTATAAAAACATGCAAGGTTGTAGCCTATAGGATTCCATTGAATTTAAATGTTGGAGTTTCTTGCCTTCTGGTTTTACTTAATAACTTAATGATGCCAAAAGGAATGTATGCTAAAATTCGGGAAAGAGCATTGTAGTGCCACACAAGGATGAAGGAGATACCCAAATTGTAGAAAATGTTGAGGTACAAAATGGATGAGTTTTGCGGTGAAGCTCTGGGAGTTGATTCTTGAGAATAGACTGAGATGTGAGACAATAGTACTTAAGAATCGGTTTGGGCCCTTTGGGGCTTATGGTTAAGGTGGTCAATAATGAATGCTATCTATTTCTTGCCTTAGTTATTGATGCATTCACCAAACATATATAAGATGACGAATGATGGTGCATGTTCTTTGTTGATGACATTGTTTACTTAAGTGAAAAGAAGGTTATGATGTCGAAAAGTCCAACTAAGAAGTAAAACAAAGTATTGAAATACAACTCTAGCTGCAAAGCCATGTTAATTGACGCAATGATAAGTTAGCTGATCAAAAAAATGGATCGCATGCATCGTTTAGCTATCAACTAAAATAATGATCAGGTGAGAGGAATTTATGTTCAGACTTCAGAGCGTTTTCCTTGAAGATGAAACCAAGTTTTTAAGCTCAAATATCAGATCACTTTACTTATATAACAAAATGTTTGGAAACTAAGAAACATGTTGATACAATGAGCAAGCTGAAATGAGAATGCTAAGATGGATGACTGATAAAAACTACAAAAGCGTATCATATTAGCTCCATTACAAGGTAAAAATGACTGACAAGTCACTTGAGGGGGTTTAAAGACATACATGGTGCGCTAAAGTAATGGCTCACCTAGAACTGAAGCTGATTTTAGCAATCTTGTTAAATCTTAATCATTCTCTTATACTCTGCCACACATATGACCTGTGTGCGCATGGAGAGGAAGACGAGGTGCATCACAAACCACGCGCTAACTTGTCATAATGGGGAAATTATCTGGCAGAGACTTAAAACCAAGAAATTCAATGCAAGTTGATGGCCTCTTTTCTCTCTTTTATCACCTCTTTACTTATTTGAGAAGAGAAATCATCGATATGTTATCATGTAGTCAAGGAATTTCTCCTATCCCGCTGGTTGATTTTAAAGATTAGTTGTTTCATCTGATTATTTTACATATTCTTTGTCCATATGGCTTGAACCTATTAGCCTCTTATCCTTGTGAAACGATGAAATTTTGGGACTCACTTGTTGAAGGCCCAAATGCTCCAATGTGTGCCTTTCCCTTTTTCTACTTATAATAATTCTTGGTGCTCCATGAGTGTCACACTGCTGAATCGAATGATTGATGCCTATATCTGGCCAAATTGAGCCTAATTTGTTGCTTGTCTGTAGGGAAGATTTTTGCTGGAAAGTCTGCTTTCGAGTCTGATTCCCCATCTTTTATAGTTGCGGCAACAAAGAAAGTACTAGTTCCCGACAGCCAAAGTGATGCTACTTCATCATCAACAGACCAATTGGAAGCTGCGGATGCAAATTTAGAAGATTTTCAAGTATGTGATTATTGTAGTTTAGTGTTACTTGCGAACTAAGATGCCCTTTTCTAAACTTAAACTTCATACCTTTCTTTTGTGAATCAGGAGGTAACTGAAGTTTTATTGTAACTTCTTGGATGATAAATAGTATAACGGCACTAGCGCTGCTATCTTAACCATATGGAGTGTCCATATCCGTGCTTCATAGAAGCTGCAGTTGGGATAGTTATATCTCTTACCATATTTTCCTTCTACACTGTACAACAAGAAATGGTGGTGCATAAGGGCTTTTCATCAGGAATTATAGAAAAAATCTTACTAGTTAAGTTGCAGTGTTAGATTTATTTCTCATGATCCGTAGTTACATCTATTCAATCTCAGTTCTTCACTAAGCAGTACGGCACATGAGATCAGCTTTTGTACTAAACTAACTCCTCTCTTTCAATAACCACATGCTTAGTGTTTGAAGGAACCCTGCCTATGATGCATATCACTTTTAGTATCCTAGTACTGGGTTTGGGGTAAGCTACCTTCTAGCCTAAGTCCTGTTTTCGGGAATATTGATAGTATAGTAGTAATGGCTCCTGTGAAGGCAGAACTATCTTTTCTTTCCAAATTGTTTGTCTGTGGGATACTGGGATCCAGCACTTCCTAGAAATTCTAGGAATGTGCTTGAGCATTTTCGTAAGGAATTAGGTTTTGAGTTTATATCAGAAAATCTGTAGGGCTCCGTAACCGTAAAAACCTTCTCCTATCCACAGGGGTATAAAAGCATTTTTAACGTGGACTATAGATGGGGTGTTATTGAGCAGTTCCAGTTGGGCACTCTAAAAGTTCACAAAGAATCCTTGAACACATTCGAGGTGAGAAGTGGATTATACGTCTTCGAGATATGGCCAATTTGTTAAGTGGAAGTTTTCGATTTTGATCAAGGCTCTGTAATGATATTACAGATATTAAACTCATGTCAGGAAACTGATCCAGAAAATAAAACGCTTACAACCCAAGCTTGGGGAACGTGCATTTTGATTTAGTGAATAATGGAGAAGAATACATTTCAAGCTGGTAGAGAAAATTTTGATCTTATTAAGGACTCGGTGAATGGGAATCGTTGGGTTTGTGTTGTGAAGAGACGACGAGGTAGGATTCACGAGGCAGAGCTCACAGTCGAAAAATTGTTATGGATCTGCGCCATCATGGAAGAGGCCTCACAGATAGAGGTTATTTTCTGGCGGAAAAGAAAGTATATATTCAGAGAGGTATATGTGGACTACCAGAGGAATCAGTTTGGAAGTTTCTTTGAATCTCAGCTTCTACTAAAGGTTGGAGACGAACTTTGTGCATGCTTGAAATAGTTCCAAGAGGGAGATGGGGTATGGTGGCAGCTAAATTTTGTAGGTTTTTGATAGAGTGGGGCTCCAAACAGGGAAGGTTTAAATCATATCGTGATTTACCCATGAAGTTCAAGCAGTTGAAACACGATGCGGAAGTTGATTTTGAAGTTGAAGAAAATTCGTGTAAAGATATAATCAATTACCTCTCCATCTATGGGGTACAGAGACTTTCAAGAAAATAGGGGATCTCTGTGGACGGTTTGTAGGTATTGATAGAATTTCAGCTGGGCAAGAATTTTGGTCCGATTCAAGCAAGATATTTGGGTTAGTGAGAATTGGAGTAGTAAGTCGAAGTTTTTGCCCGGAAACGGAACCTTTTTGCAGCCCACGGAGGCATGCCAGCGTTGGAGGAAGGGACAGACAACACCCTGTAATGTTGGGGGTAAAAGCGGGTCATTAAAATTTGTATACCTCCTGTGTACAGTATACATGGTTACGCCCCCTTTTGATGGTGTTTTTACTGATAGATTTTGCTTACAAAAACATATATTACTTCCTCACTTGCATTGTATTTTTAAAGCTTGCCATTTAATTGAAATGTAACACATTTATTCCTGACTCATTGATCTTGAAACCTAATTTTGTTTTAGTTCTCCATTATGCAACACTTCCTACCTATAATTAGTAGAGTAGATGAATTAAGATAACTTGTTAAAGCTGGATTGGATTTATGTAGTTTTTTAGTAGGTATCTGAATCATTCTCAAAACATTTTTTTTTAATAACTGATGTTTACTTTAGGTTCTCTTGGTACCTGTACGCCATTGTTTTCTATCATCTTACCCTCTCATGTAACTAAATGATTCGTTGTTTTAGGTATCACATGCCAACTCATTAGTTGAGGAAGTTATTGAAGAAGATTATGTAGCACCAATGAGTGCATACAGTGAAGTTGATATTGAGCAGGATTCTGTTTCTTCATCACTTCTAGTTGATGAATGTGCAAGTAAGGATGCTGACACATCAGTTCCTCTACCTGAGATAAGTAAAGAAAGTGATGCAATTAGAGGAATGTCTGTTCCTCCTCCTGGAACCGGGCAGAGAATATATGAAATAGATCCACTTCTGAGAAACCACCGTGAGCATCTTGAGTATCGGTGAGATGCTTTCCATTTTTTAAGTACTCAAGTGATACTCTGTTAGAAGAAAAGTTATGAGATAGACTGCTCTATTGGTTTCTCTCCGACATCAACGAGGGTGCCTTCCATGGAATTCCCTATGTTACCTGGACTTGGCTACAAGGATCCGACACGGGTGCGGATCCGGGTGTGGGATCCTCCGAAAATGTAAAATTTACAATTTAGTGTAAAACAGCCACACCCATGTCGTTTCGTCTTGGACACGGGTACTTTGGCAAAATTGAAGGGTCGAGGTAACATAGGGAATTCCTATTTCTTGATCAAGAGGGATTGGGTTGTTTTGCTGTCTTAGCTTCACTTTGTTGTTGCGTTGCAAACCTTTGCTTCTGTTGCTCTGTTGATGAATTTTTCATCGGTCTTCTGGTAAATCATTCCATCTAATATCTATCTTTTCTTATAAGAAAAAAAGAGTTAATTGTCACGAGGCCTGGGATTGTGTTTTCTCATTGGGATGAGTTGCTTCACCATGGAACAGTGGTATCTGCTGATTGTGCTTTTGATTCTCGTGTTTTGTATAAGTCATGGTGGGCCTCCAAACTGTCTTGTAACTGAATATCGTCAGCATCTCCTTGTTAATGTCGATTGGACCCTGGAGGGTCACTTTTGCTTGGTATAACTCCCATACCAGAGTACTTTTTGCTTGATGGTATTGAGTACCCGTATCAGTTATCCACGGGGAAGGTGAGGGGGATATCCATTTATTGAGAGAAATCCTCCATAAGTCTAGTCTAATAGTCATCCGGACAAGTATTTAAAAAGTTGAACTGAAAAATAGTTCTTGGATGCACCCGTTTAGTTGTTTTAGCCTCCTCTATGATACTTTACTCTCATACAAGAGTGGGGATTTGGTCGAGCAGTATTTACTGGATATGCCACTGGCAAGCAGCAAGCATATGCAGCATTTCTATTATTAAGTTCCAAGAACTGGTCAAATTAAGTAAAACTATTCTGAACTGCATCTCTTGTTAGTACTGGCAACTGCATAAATATATGAACATTTGGTCATGTCCCTGCTTCAATGAATCGAATTAAAAGATGCACTACCGAGGCACTAGGTAAAACCCACAGTCCCACACCTGGCAATTGCAACATTTCTCTTAAATGTTCGTGTTGATATGGTCAATTTTCAGTTCCAGTGCACATTATTTGCATTCAAATCTTCTTTATTAAACACAACCTTTTAGTACCTTACCCTGAAATACCAAATTGTATTGGATTTAACATAGTCCCTATGTTTGATTGATTATTTTTCAACTACAGATATGGACACTACAAGAAAATGCGCGAGGCAATTGACAAGTATGAAGGTGGTTTGGAAGCTTTTTCACGTGGCTATGAGAAGTTAGGATTCACACGCAGGTACCACCGGTTTTACTCTCTTTATTGATTAAGTTTCAGTTATTAACTGAAATAATCAATGTCACCAAATGAAAGCATATACCAATATAGGAGTGAAAAGCTTACTAGTAGACTGAAGCAGATGAAAGGATAGCCAAGAAAGTAACATGTGATTTCCAGATAACCTTTCTTTTGTATCACCTGTAAACTCCCAAGATCAGATGAAGAAGAGTTATGTTAGGTAGCTTGACAGCTGGCTCATAAGACCTTATTATATCCTTTTTTGGACTATAATCTATATATTCTACACCAAGTAGGTTGGATGAAGGCTGATTCGATTTGAAATTTAAGAGTGGGAGTTTTGGTTGGTAGGCACTTAAACTTCAGTTGTATATAATACGATACAGCCATTAAATCCCCCCCCCCCCCCGGGGTCAAGAGCGCAACATAATCACACTGCAATATTCTACTTTAAATCCAAGGTTGTTCTTTGATTTCCTATGTTTCTATTTCTACGCTTCCTGTACTCCTGGCTGAGCACAGTTTTGTTACTTTTTAATGCATTAAATTTTTAAAAAAGAACCTAAACAGCGGTGAGAACATTTTAAATTTTCAGGGAGTTATATGTGGATAGTTCTGATAGTAAGTGATACTCGTATTTATTGGCTGACACTGCACTTCCATCACTTTTCCTTTTATGATCAGTGGTTGAGATTTGAGAGGCAGTTTTACTAGTGAGATTGAACTAGAGAATATCAGCTATCTCAATTATGACTCTTAGATAGCTCTTTTATATATCTTTTGGTCCTGTTCTTGCTCAAATCTTACACTAGTCTTGGTGCATTGTACGCACGTAAAATTTGTCTACAAGAACTTTCTACAATACGCGAACCATATTGTTTGTCTATTGTTTCATTGGTCTTTTTCCATTTTAGTGAAAAAAGATTGTCATGATTTTTGTGAGCCAATAAATTATATAATGCAGTTTCCAAATTCAATCTGTTATTGTTTTGCCAGTGCAACAGGTATTACCTACAGGGAATGGGCACCTGGAGCAAAGGTTTGTCTTGCTTCATATCTATATAAAGTGCCTGGAATCTTTCATGTTCTGCTTTCTGTTTAATGCTCCTGAGATAGGATGGCTGAACTTGGGGAGATAAAAGAACACAACCTAGAGGTTATTCCATGATTGTTGTAGTGATGATAATTTGACCAGAGCCTCTTTTGGCTGGTTTTCGTATTTTTCCCACACCTTTTGTTACTGCATTTTGGCTGGTTTTCGTATTTTTGCCAATTTTCTTTTTCTTTCTCGAAGAACAGTTTGTCCTCATCCATGTTTATTCTCCCCTTCAACTTTCCTAACTTTTTTATGTCTGGTGAAACTAGAAAAGATAAAATTCATCATGAACAAATAGAGGAAGGTAGTGAAAGTCGCGCACATAGTTGAGAAAATGAGCAATAATCGCATCGTACACGTACAACGGAGGACTCTTAATGCACCCGCTAGGAAGTGCGATGATATCAACTTCAATAAAGCTACGGGTAGGGGGATAAACTAACATGGACACCTATTATACAAAAGGATATGAAGGATTGTGGCTTATGTGATGACTTTATTTGACCGTATTGTATGGAGGACAAGGGTTCATGTAGGTAGCTGACCCCAAATTATTGGGAATGAGGCTGAGTCGAGTTTATAAAAAATATATAAAAGACAAAAATAAAAAATTTCTTGTTAAAGGACCCTCGGCTTATGAACAGAGGGGAAACCACAAAAATGAAAAGAGTGATGAGATCATAAGTTTTACTAGGAAGGCAAGACGGGGGTTACATTTTATTAACTTGCAAGGTAGTAATATTGGTATGCTAATTCCAATACAATTTTTATGGGTTATTTGATATTTATACCCCCGTACTTAAGCTTTTACTTGGAATTTACCCTTATACAATTTTTTTTGCAACATTGGACAAGTACTTTGAAATAAATATGCAATGTTTTCCTTCTATCCAATTTCCGTCAAATCAACTAATAAAAGTTAACACTTACCACCCCTGATTATATTAATCCTCTAAAAAAGTCCCCAGTAATAATAATTATTGTTATTAAACTAATTTTAAAGCAGAAGGGTGCATTGTGAAATTTTTAAAATATAAAGGTTATATTTATAATAATTAATAAACAATAAAAAATAAGTTTTATTTATTTAACATAAATGTATATAAATATATAAATT
>JAOWAN010000014.1:5472280-5488426 GCA_028566635.1 Lobelia cardinalis
TTTAACGATAGGACAATATTGCCGGTACTTTTCAAAGTACTTGTCCAATGTTGCAAAAAAAATTGTATAGGGGTAAATTCCAAGTAAAAGCCTAAGTACAGTGGTATAAATATCAAATAACCCCAATTTTTATCATATATACTAATTTTCTTAACAGTTTCACATGTCAGCATCAATCATCACTCTACGTAGCAATGTTAATGAGTAGCAAACGCTTACGTGTATACTTTAATATGCCATATTGATATTGTTGCCCTTTGTCCATATATATGATCTATCAGGTTATATTCCACTACCATGCTTTACTCGTGTCAGTAGAGTTTTCTAGGAAAATATATGAATTGGCATACCTAAAAGGTGACTACTTTCTACAGTTTGCCATCATTGGTCCGTGAACTCATGTTTTATGATTTTGTTGCTTACGAATTACATGTGGCTGAAACCATACTTGAATTTTACTGAGCAGTTGTACTTCAAATATTTCTTTTAGTGTCAATGCAGACAATCCTAAAGACAAACCAGCTCATTAACAAGTTTCATTATTCTTCTTACTTTTCAGGTTGATGATTTTTAAGTTTTTAACCCATTTCAATTTTGATCGTGATTTTCCCATTATACTACTTGAAATGATAATAGAATTGTTTTTTTTTTTTTAAATGGTTTATGTGTTTAATGGGATTATATATAATTTCTCTATGGCATGTGCATTTTCGGAAGAGGTGCTGTTCAAAAAATTCAGCTTGGATATTTACATTGTATACATAGCTAATATATTCTAGGGTACTCAATTAAGTCATTAGAGCTTTTATCTTTTCTCAAGTAGTGATACCGACAACAACTATTGATGTGTTACAATCGTCTCGCTCTTACATTCTTAGCACTTCCTTTTTCTTTCTGTATTTCCAGTCGGCAGCACTTATTGGAGATTTCAACAACTGGAATCCAAATGCTGATGTTATGACCCAGGTATGCTGTTGATTATATTCTTCACTATCAGCATGTGCTGGAGTTTCTTAACTTATCTGCAAATTTGAATGCTCGACGGTATAGTTTTGCCATCTTGTTAAGTTTTACATGGCAAAAGATTGAGAGCATCTATTTATCAAACTCTTCTTTTGTCCACTAGGTATTCTATGGTCAATCAGTTATTTGATGTCATGTACGACCCTCCTTGCCATAAAAAAGTCTTAAATTTTTCTTGAACTTGTCTCCATTAAATAGTCTGATCTTAAATTTTGCACTCCCTCCGTTCCTTAGGAAGAGTCCATTATTTCCTTTCAGGATGTTCCAAAAAAGAATGTCCAGGAAGCCTTTTTCTTTCGGAAGTACTATTCTTACTATTTTACTCTGGATCTTAATCAATTAATGGGATCAACCAGGCATCTTCCTTTTCAAGCCTCAACGGGTAAACTTGGAACGGGTGCAATTACCTATAAGGAAGTCAACTGGATTTTCTTATTTTGTGTGTCCAGTACTTGTTCATCAATACTCCAAATACTTTTCTTTCCTTTAAAAAACATGATGTTGCTTTTACGTGTTGTACACAATAAGATGCACATTGCTGATATTAAAAACTTTTCTCAAAGTAAAGGGCGTAGTATTGAAAAGTTTTACTTCCAAATAGAACGCTTGGGGCGAAGGGGGTAATTACTCAGGCGAATCTATTCTATTGACTTGGTATTATGAATGCTTCATGTAATGGATAGAAGAGTTTTCCTTTGTGATAAAGATCTCACTTTGTCGTGGTTGCTCATGCCCTTACTCTCTCTCTCTCTCTCTCTCATCTTTCATTTGGTTCTGGCACTCACTCTGACACCCTCCATGGTCTTCTCAACCTCTATTTTGGAATCAACTAACCCTACTCCCAAACTGGCACACACAGGTTATAAAAACAGACAATTTTATGTTGTATATTGAACCATTTTTGGGAAAGGCAAATAATTAACCTGCAGTATTTTTTCCGCTGTACTGTTAGCTCCATCAACCTCATTCCTTGGTATTAAGTCGGGGAAAAATGAGTTCGTCTCATCTTTGTGTCATAAAAGGTCATTGGATGGAGCTAATTAGGTAAAGAATTGAAGCTTGAACATATGAAGTTCGCTTGCTCGTCAAGCTTCATTTTAATATTATAGTCACACAGCCCGCACTATTAATAAATAACCAAGGAGCTTTAGCTCCAGTGGTATTGCCCCACTTCTCCCATGGAAGAAGTCCGGTGTTCAAGCCTCACCAGAGGCATTATTCGTCTAGCCTAGTAGGCCTTATTTCCAAGTACTGTGTAGCCGTTTATGGTATCATTTAAAAAAATAAACTATAAGGGTTGGGGTGAGGTCCAAGTCCCCTCCAACCATTCTTAAAAAAAAAAAAACACTATCAATATATAAGAAACCAAGCTCTTCAAGATGTTTTTTTTACAAGTGCTGATGCAGAGAAGCTTGAATTACATTTTAAATATTGTCTGAAGTAATGAATCATGTTTGAACAGCCCACACTTTGGATTTGATTAGCTGATTGCATCCTGCTGTGCCATCTCATGGTTGTGTGATGTTGATTTGCTTCTAGAGTTAAATAAGGAGATATTTCAGACTGCTATTTTGTTGGGAGCATTCATGCTCTGATGGAAAATTGAATGGAGATGACTGATTGAGGTTCTAAATTGTGTCGTATACTGGGTAACAGTGTTTGTCTGACCTTGGATTGGACGGAACCAAATGTAGTCTTTTGGAATAGACTGGACCCTGGCATGGAGGCTGGATCAGTGAATTTGTCTGTATGCCAGAGTCTTAATTTTCAATTCTTGCTCATCACAGTTTTTTCTGTGTGAAGTATTTTTTCCGATGTATATTGGCACAATGCACAATGCACAATGCAACATGAAACTCATTGATTGCTATGAACAGAATGAGTTCGGTATTTGGGAGATCTTTTTGCCGAACAATGCAGATGGTTCTCCACCAATTCCCCATGGCTCACGAGTTAAGGTAATAGTTTGTTTTAACGTGTCATATATTTGGAAATATAACTTCAATTGAAATGAATTTCTTATTTTCTTTTCTCACAAATCGAAATAATGACTTTTACTTTAAAACTGCTGGTGATAAAGGAATCTATATACATATATATATATATATATTTGATTGTTAACTTTTTCCTGCTGGAACTTTCTTTTGTTTTGTTGATTGTGTTAAGAACTAACTATGTCTAGAAAGATTAAACGAGAACAAGCATACATGATTATGACGAGTTGTAGCTGGTGATCTTATGAACTATGGGATACGCTACGGAAATCTTACTAGTATCAGATTCTGTCATAATAAGTTTATTCAAAACAAAACCAAGTAATAAATGTTGTGCACGTCGTCGATTGAAAGTTGAAGCAATCACAAATATGATGGTTGCTTCCACAAACAACATGTGTGCTTACATTATGTGTTCTAAACCTGAACTTTGCATTGATTGCTCAGAACCTTAGAAGACAGAGAAAGTGCAGAATTTATGGTAATTCTAATTTCTAACAAAAGTCCGCAACCTTGCGGAAGGGCAGAAGTTAATGGTAATTCGTGCAGACTTTGGGGTCTTCTTCGCACAAACCCAAGCTGTGCTTATATAGGACGGAATTATGCATTAATTGCCACAGATCCATATAAGGTAGGGGAAGTGCTGAACCTATGGTGATTCTAGGAAATAGGAATCAAACCCCCCCCCCCACTTTCTTTTGTTTTTCTCATTAGACCACCATCCGCATTTGGACAATGGGAAGAAGTTAAATTTAGTGAATGACATTCTTTCGCAGAGGTAGTTGAAATTTTAGTTTACTATCACAATCAGGCACGTGCATTTGCTTTTTTTATTTCATATTCTTATTTCATAATTCATGAGTGGTTACTGTTGAAGGCAGTTTGAGAATCATTGTGAATCTGTGTATTTACAGGGCATTTTGAAAGGAAAAAGTAGTATGGATTCATTCACCTTTCCCCCATAATGGCCTGTACTAGAACTCCTATTTTTGAACTGATTGTAGGGAACTGTTTGGAGTTCAGTTGCAAATTATTTCTTCCATTTAATTTATAATACGGAAATATTTTGGCTTTTTGGCATCTGTTTTTATTAATTATTACTAACAGCTACTATATTGTTAATTTGGGTTCATGAGCTTAGTAATTGACACAGTTAACTGTTTTTTATTCTGTTATGTGAAGAAATTCTCATTTCTTAGTGTTGATGAGAATTTTGGTTCTTTGTTATAGATTCGTATGGACACTCCATCTGGTCTCAAAGACTCCATTTCTGCTTGGATCAAGTTCTCTGTTCAGGCCCCGGGTGAGATCCCATATAATGGAATATATTACGATCCACCAGAGAAGGTACCTTCAAATGCACCCACCTTTCCCCTGTAGTTTCTTTTCTGCCCAGCCCATTTGTAATATGGCTAATGTTTCTCTTGTTAGCATCTTTACAGGAGAAGTATGTGTTTAAGCATCCTCGGCCTAAGAAACCAAAATCTCTTAGGATTTATGAGGCACATGTTGGAATGAGTAGCACGGTATGCATCCTCTTCTTTCTCTCTCTCTCTCTCTCTCTAGTGAATATGGTTTAACACTTTGTTTACATTTTTTGCTTTATGCTGAATATCTCCGTTCAGTGCCTTAAACCTATTCGATAACTATCTCCCTCCGTATATGTTCACTTTTCCTTGCTGTAATGATACTCCCCAATCAAAAATTGCTCTCGTATATGGGCACAGTTTGGATACTGCGCATGCTGGAGGAGGAAATATACTCTTACATGATCTTCTCGATGGTTATGTAATTTGAGTCCTGCAGGAAATTGCCTTTCCAATGGTGGAAACTAGGCACTTCTTTTCGTATTTGTGTTACTAGGATAGTTAGATAGATCACATTCATGTAGAGTTAGGGTTTATCAGTTACTCTCATCCTTAATCAAGCTACTGGCCCAACCAAAATAAAGGATTGGTTCCGGCAATCTAGCCTCCATTTTGATTTGCAAGATTCTACAGCATTTGCCAGCTCAATGCTTTTACGCCATCAAGTTACTGTATCAAATCCATGTTCTCTCGAGGTAGTTCAGATAGGGAAAGCCCCTCATTCTGTGAAATCTTTGATAATGCCTCAGACATCAGCGATAGGTCTTCTGTGTATTGATATTAGTTCATGTATTTTCTGATTTTATTAACCTTGTAGTTTTATATGAAGTTGATTCATTCTCTTATTTGAGATGCAGGAACCAATGATAAACACCTATACAAACTTCAGAGATGATGTGTTACCCCGCATCAAAAAGCTTGGTTATAATGCTGTTCAGCTCATGGCTATTCAGGAGCATTCATATTATGCTAGCTTTGGGTAATCAATTTGGGTTATGCCCTCATGCACCTGTTTATTATGTCTCCGTGCATAATATATGGTTTTGACGAAATGATTTCTTCAGCTTATTGGCTACTTTGTTTTCTTTTCCTGCACAAGCATAGGGGTTAGTGTCATTGTCTTCATCCTGCATGGAAGTGTTCACAATTAAAGTTGTGTGCCTCAGGTACCATGTGACAAATTTCTTTGCACCTAGCAGTCGATGCGGGACTCCTGACGATCTTAAGTCACTGATAGATAGAGCTCATGAATTGGGTTTAGTTGTTCTCATGGATATTGTTCACAGGTAACGATTAGTATTCTAATCCATTTTTACACTAATTAGTTTGCAATTCCTGCAATCTGCTGTCTGAGGTTATATTAAAGCCCACCTAAACTCAGTTCTCTACATGTTTCTTAGAAGTGTTCTTTCCATGAACAGCTAATAGTTATTTACAGTATATCAACAATAGATGAAGATGGACGAAATGTAGGTCTGAGAAAAGAGGAGATATCCATTCAATAGTGACAGAAAAGACTATGCCTTGTTTTTATAATTCAGAAACAAAGACCGCTGACGGTTAATGATCAACCATTACTAAACTGGCTGTTGCAAACAGAGCATCCAATTCTTGAAAGGTGGCATGCTGGGTAAGAAAGAAAAAGGTTTGAGGGGCTGTACAATGGAGGTGATGAGTACACGTGAAGAACGAACAAAAAAGTTATTTTTATTGGTCAGGTTTCTGGGAAAGGAGGTATTTTTGGAGTTTTAATTGTGATTTCTAGGGCTGAGCGAGTCGGTTCCGGATCTGAGTGCATTTAATAAGAATGGGGAGAAGGGAGCCTATGAGTAACACATATGGTTCCCACATCGGTTATTATCTCAAGCTACAATGTTATTCACTTTGCTGAAATAACAGAAGACACGAATACTGTTCTTTTTCCTTTTTAGGTTCCAACTTGGAAATATTATTCGTTATAAAGATTTTTCAGTCGTCCTCGTTCTGCAGAAAATGGATTGCCAGTTTCCATGCATTTCTCCGCTCATTTGTTAGTTTATCTTGGACCTCCTCCTGAGTTTGCTTGGTGTTCATTCCATGTTGAACAACCGTCAATATGCATGCGGAATACTTACATAATTTCACCTGGTTCACCACTTAGGACTGGCTTACTAGCTCTAAAATTAGTTGATAATGAACCTAATGATTACATGGCTGTAAAGATCATTGCAGGACTTATTGATAGCCCATTGTTAACAACGAACTATCTTCAATTAGATTTGATTGAATGAGTTAAATAGCATGGGCAAAGACATGTAAGTAATGTACGAGGATGTTGGATAGTTTGGTAACAAGGGATTTCCACCAAATGTGCGCCATTTCTAACCTCTTAGTAGTTAGGGATTTAAGTGTCTTGATTTGAATTTTCATTGTTTTACTGCCTAAGGTTATCCGATTCCTTGATCTTGTGATTGTTTGGAAGTCCCTGAACATGCAAGAGGGGGCCATCCATGAGGGAGGGCACCCAACCTCTTATACATTTTCTAATCTGTTCACTGATGCCTTCAACTGACTGGATTTAAATGGTTTCAACTAAATTTATCATGTCACAAGACAGTGCACTTGTCATTATGTGCTCAAAATTGTGTCGTGGGAGGGCCTTCCTCATTTTGTTTTGTTTTGTTTCCTGGATCAGAGTAGATTTCTTACATGCAGTCTTTCTTAGCATCTATTTCAGTTTTTCTCTTACATTATGCAAAATAGATTCATTGTCTGTTTTCATTCTGTAGTTTAAATCCTATTTCGACTATGACATGTCTATTGGACCATTAATGTTTATGTTTTGCTCAACTTAATTACTTGAATGAATCCAGCCACTCTTCGAACAACACTTTGGATGGGCTAAATATGTTTGATGGGACGGATAGCCAATACTTCCACTCTGGATCACGAGGTTATCACTGGATGTGGGACTCTCGCCTTTTTAACTATGGTCATTGGGAAGTAAGTGCAGTCTTTCAGAACATTGTATTTTAATCAATATCATTCCGATATGTTTGTTTTTACACAGGCTTGAAAGTATGAGTGATGGTTTAGGTATTAAGGTATCTCCTTTCAAATGCAAGATGGTGGCTGGATGAGTACAAATTTGATGGATTCAGATTTGATGGTGTGACTTCAATGATGTACACACACCACGGATTGCAGGTACGATCAAAGTTCTAAGAATATCTTCTTTTTTCCTGTTGGGTTAATGATAAACACAGTTGTTTGGGAATGACTTGTTTTTACTTCCATCAGGGGATGAGTTAGCCCATTATGAGTCTACTATATTGCAAATAGAAATAGTCATTAAATAGTTTTGTACATAGACTACTACCACACGGCCTCCGTCCCTAAATGAGTGTCCTGTTTGGTTTTTGAAAAGTTATCTTAGTCAACATTATTTATTGTATTTCAGTATTTGTAAGATTATCACGTAAACTGTCAACAACAATTTTGTAACGTGGCAAGAAGTCAATTCTCATAAAGATTTAGTTAACTTTTAATTAAATTGACCAAAATAAGTCGAAACATGACACTCATTTAGGGACCAAGGGGATAGTGTATCTTCGTAAGTTAAAGAGTCAGCCAAAAATTTGAGTGCTCCGCACACAGTGAGCATAAGTTCTGCCATAAACTTCCTTGATTGAGAAAATAGGTGTACGCAGAAGGTATCTTGAACTGAAGGCTTTTACCTAGATACTGAGATCTTATTAATACAAACAACAGAAACTGAGTGGCATCCTATTTGAGAAGTATCAACAAGAGTAAATCTACTATCAGAATATGACAGTGGAATCTAAAATCGTAATTTAGTAAAGGTTACTGTGCATTCAAGCAAAAAATCTTGCATGGCAGCTCTTCCGTAGTTTGCGAGTTTTGTACAACTTTCAGCTCCCCTCTCTTGCTCTCAATTTTGAAACTACATATTCTTTGACGTGCAATTGAGATTCTTGATACATAAACTGGATACTTATATCCCACAATTGTTGGTAGCTTGAGCTCCCAAATCATAGATAGTTGACATCGTCCACCTTCACTTTCACCTTCACGTTGTCATTGTATATTGTCTTCTCTTGCAAGAGAAAAGATGACGTGATACTCATAACACAAATTTAACTTTAAGAACTGAACTTGAACGTAGGACCTTTCTGTGTTGTTTCTTACAAATGGATTTTGCCAAGCTCATCAAGCTTCACATGTGATTAACATCGAGTGTGAATATTGATTAAAAATTGTTCCAACTTAACTGTTCATTTTGTGAAAATAATAATTCAGAATATTCTCATTGTATTTCTATGAAGTACTTTACGCATGTATTTTTCTTTAGTTCATGTGTGAAACTACGTGCTCCAGTTTAGCATCTTAGCTCAATGTCTGCTCATGCTACCACATATAATTACTGGGAACCCTGAAGAATGTTGTCGGAGTCATTATGTAAATTTTAAAACTTAGGTGGTGTTGTTTGTAAAATAGTGAATCACTGTTTAGTGTTTACTTATGATCTGCTTAGCTACTATTTGTAAGTGACTTAAAAATCCTGTCAGGTCGCATTTACTGGAAATTACAGCGAGTATTTTGGTTTGGCTACTGATGTCGACGCAGTGGTTTATTTGATGCTGGTTAATGATCTCATTCATGGACTTTTTCAAGAGGCTATTTCCGTCGGTGAAGATGTATGTAATCTTAATATTTCATGTAGTTCATTGGCATCCTTACTTTCTTACGTAGTTGACAATGCAAAATTTGTATAAATGTGTTAGGCATCATAAATGAGTTGCATCTTTGATCACGGACTCACAGTATATACGGACATACACATAGCACCTACTGTGGTGGTGGAGCACATTAAGCATTCTTTATTTTGACCCTGCTATGCCATTTCTTTTTTCAGGTTAGTGGAATGCCAACATTTTGCATTCCTGTTCAAGGTGGTGGTGTGGGATTTGACTACCGCTTGCATATGGCTATTGCAGATAAATGGATTGAGCTTCTTCAGTATGCAACTGCGTACACTTGTGATTATCTTGAAGTAGTTAATATGTTTATTATTCATAAATGCTCACATAAGTCCACTATAGCCTTGAAAAGGTGGGATGGATTATTGAAGAATATAGTCAAAAGAGAAAACAATGAATCCTTTATCGCATCAAACTGGGGTATATCAATGACAGGAACAGCTATTAGTAAATTGTAGCTGGGCTGTTCGCTAGGAATAGAGGGAAGAAACATAGGGAGAACACATCGGGCCGTCCGAGGGGACTGAGTGGGAGGAGTTTGTGAGGTTAGAGCAGAGGAAACTAACTCTACTAGGTCAAGGTCAACTAATTTAAATAATTCTAAGTTCTAACTAGACTAGTGTAAGTTCAAGTATAATCCAACTTGATAATCTAAATGCTAATAATGCTCATTAAACCCTGGATTCATAACAAATATTTTGCTTCTAAATAATAATACTCAAAACCTAATAGTTCTCTATCATGTATCTTATGAAAGCAGCATATTATAAGGTAAATTTGGTGTTTAAAAACCTATGAGTGGTAGGTAGAAGGGCAACACATATCTCTAACAAGTTCGAAGTGGCTAAAAGAGGACATTACTGCATCATGTTAGACCCACAGGATGAAGTCAAAGAAAGAAACTCAGCCGTAGGCGGCTAAATTGAGGTAAAGCTATCATATACTTCTATAATATAGCAAAACTATCTAGCCTACATGTCTAGAACCCCTAATGGTAGCTTATGGTGATTTTGAATTGTTAAATTACACTTGTATTATATGTCATGATGCATTGGTTGACTTGTCATTATTTTAGTAGGAGTTGAATAGTGGAAATTAATTTGTTGCCATTTGATTTATGGAAGGTCTTGAATCTTGAGTCTTGACCATTTACTTATTACCTTTTTAATAACCCTAACTTCATAAATTGGATATATACGTCAGAAAATGTGCGACAGTATACTTAAATATGTAGGAAAATTAATTAGGATCAGGTGAGGAAGTCAATTTATTGCGATTTTAACTGTAGATGATTTTTAATTTTGACTTTTGCAAATGTTAATAAAATATTTGAACTTCCCAAATTACCCTTGCCCAACTGTGTAATTTGTACAGCTCCTGACATGCACCCCCCCCACCCCCCTTCCCACCACTCCCGTCTTAATCAACATAATTTGTACAGCTCCTGTCATCCAAAAATTCGTTGGAACCTGTCGGGCTATTCTAAGTTCGTGGTGGCGATAATGGCTGATTCCCCGCGCCATTTCCAAATTTACTCTACTGCCAGAAACACAGATCACCCCCTCCAATTTACTCTATCTCCAAAAAATTCTCATTCTGCACCCAGATAAGATCCGGTCAATAAATCAAGCTTATCCGCCGAATCGAACTTATCTCCACCTAGAACTTCGCTTCCTTCGCCTAATCAAAGTCCTCAGCAACTCCCAGCCATGAAGTACTCCGGCGGCTTACCTTCTCCTTCTCTTTCGGATCTATCTCAGTAATGTCCCCTTTCTCAACCCGAGTTGTTCTGACCCTTCCTCTAACTCTCACAATGATGCCGAAGGAAACAAAATATCTCTGCCTGTTGGGCATGGTGGATCTGCGTACGGGACAAATCTTTTAGTACAGGATGCGGTGGGGTTTAGGGTTTTGAGCGGCGGGAATTACATAGGGTAGAGAAGCAATTTCGGAGGGAATGGGGAGGAGGATTTACGGGTAGAGGGAGAAGAAGAAGAAGAGGAGGAAGGGATGGGATAAGTGAGAGAGAATGGGGAGAGGAGAGACAAATTTATGTTTGAGTTTGGTTTAAAATATTGTGATGTGATATGTTTGATTTGATTGCGAGGTGATGTTTTTATGTGTAGGGGTATATAGGTGGAAAGTTAAATTATAAATCATCAAAAATTAGAGATGAAAATTAACTTTGTGATCAAATCTTTTGATATATGGAAATAAAAAAATCCTCAAAAGTCTGCTTCGTGACGGAATCCTTAACCTCCCAATCTTCAATCTATTTTGACTCATTCCTACAATTGAAAACTGAGAAGCATGATTGTCTACAACTGTAAAACTTCTTTATATTAATTATAGCAAAATTTTTACACAAATAAAATGTTGCAATGTTTTGAAATTATTCTTCGTGTAGAATGGGTATACTTCTTGTTTACTTGTAGATTTTTATTCTATGTTGCCCGGACTAAGAGGATCATGTCTGGCTGTCAAATCCACCAATATCTTAAGATTTGCACTATTTGAAGCTGAAAACTGCCACCCCACAACTCCTATTATGTTGCATCGATGTGGATAAATGAAGGATGAAGGTAACATAGCTTTTACTTATTATAATGGACTCTCCTAGAAGATGGTTTAATTGTTGACTGTTTCCAGCAAATTTCCAAAATGGGAGTGATTCCGCAGTGTATTTTTGCATTGAAAACTGTTACAAGTGCTTTCTTTCTTAAATGCTTGCATTATATGTAAGGAGGTCTTTGTAGCGGGGAAAAAGTCAATCCGAAAAAGGTGTTCTCCATTTTCCCCCTCTTCGCTTCGCTCATCTCCCCTCGAGGAGAGATAGTCAGGGGAGAGGCACATAAGATTTCTGGAGTTTGATCCTCAATGCTAGTTGAATGGCTGAAGTTGATATAGGATTTTGCATTGGGACTTCCCAGTCCTTCAATTTTAAAGATGAATATTCGCTCACATGTGTGTTTTATCCTTTTTCTTCTCTTCCATGCCATTGCCAATTGACATACCTTTCTTATCATTTTGTCTTGTTATCTGTTATAGGTTAAGAGACGAGGACTGGAGAATGGGTGATATTGTTCATACTCTTACTAATCGAAGATGGTCAGAAAAATGTGTCGCTTATGCTGAAAGTCACGATCAAGCTTTAGTTGGTGATAAAACCATTGCATTCTGGCTCATGGACAAGGTCATATAAGCTCTTTTAGGTGTCTTGTTCTTACTTTGAATTTTTTATGAACTCTTACACTTGTGAGTCATTTCAACAACTTTCAGCATACTTTTATATGCAGTCCACGATTATGAGACTTGATTTTAAATCAAAAACCTCATTGGTCAATGTTCTCCTACATCATAACTGCCTATGGTATGTCATTAGCCTTTACCTCTTCTCCATTCTTGGTCAAAGATGGTTTCGTAGCCAAGAAGTGATGAGAGAACTCATACCCTTATTCAAGATGTAATAGAACTTTCATGCAAGAACTTAGTTGGGGAATGGATATAATGTTTTTTCCACAATGCATTAAATTATTTGTGAAGTGGTAATGATTGAAGTGAAAAGTAAGAGAGAGATAGAAAGAAACAAGTGGGACCCATAAGAGAGAAAAATGTAAAAAATTAAAATATGTACTAGTTGGACGAAAAAAGTTGCAACCGATCCCCACCTAAATGTATCCTCTTAAACTATTCTGTCCCCGTTTCCTTTTTTTTTCTCTCTTAAAATCACGTGGAACAGAATAATATGTATTTCAGATTTAAGTATTTTGTATTCGAACACATGAAAATTCAACTATTTGTTACGATATGTATTACTTCTAATCTTTTTCATACTTAGTTAATGGTAGTATTGGATCACCCACTCAGTTAATGAAAAGATATCTATATCGAAGGATTTCATTCCCTGCCAAGAATGTTCGTTGTCTGGTTTCAAAGTTATTTGGAGCTAGTGAGGAATCATAATTGCTTTCTTATCTTTTTCCCCCTTCTAAATTTAGTTTGGACTTTCTGTTTTTCGGACGTTTTTCCTATTTCATTTTGCTTCATGTATCATTTCTTCATTTTCGAATATACATTAGTAATATTTCCTCATTCCCATGAATAGAATCCACTTTGATTCGTTTTGGTTTACACCATGTATTAAAATTACAAAAATCTACGTTCATGGCATTTTCAGCATAGTTTTCAGTGAATGAAAGTTTATTACCTTAAACGTTCAAAAAGTACATCAAACTTTGATTTGATTTTGTCCCTTTGACTTTTAAAAGAGAGAAGCGGCCTAGTTTGGTTTGATCAAATGGAGAACCAAATTCATTTATTAACCATTTCGATCTCTTTTTTCTTTTTTGGTATAATGTAACTGGATGCAAATTGCAATGACCGAGTTCGAAAACTCGGTCTGCTACCTAGCCCGCTGACTGACCCACACCTAGCTCCACATCTTGGGTCAGCAGCCCATCACGGACGACCCAAAAGTCCATGGATGATTTGATGCTAGATGGGTAGTAGGAGGCTACATATAAACCACACGAAATTCCCTCATCTCTCCAATGTGGGAATGTGGGGTGTTACACGAACACCAATTCATGTACCTCGACGATTCAATTTATGTTTTATGTGCTTTTCAGGATATGTATGATTTCATGGCTTTGGATAGACCAGCAACTGCCCGGATCGATCGCGGAATAGCATTACATAAGATGATCAGACTCATTACGATGGGTTTAGGTGGAGAAGGGTACTTGAATTTCATGGGAAATGAATTTGGGCATCCTGGTACGTATATGTTATTGGGTTCTGTTTCTTCTACAGTGCCTTACTTTTCCTATTAATTGTCATCATAGCTTTATTTGCTTTAGAAATTGGTCTTCACATTGTTACTTGTGTAAATTAATTTTTTTCAACACTCTTTAATCAGAATGGATTGATTTTCCGAGGGCCGATCAATATCTTCCGGATGGAAAGTTTTCGCCTGGAAATGGCAACAGTTTCGATAAATGTCGGCGTAGATTCGATCTGGTAAGTTTTGCTCCGCTTCGGTCAGAAGTCAGGGAAAGGATAGTTAGTTTACTTGAAAATATCCTCTATTTTGTAAGTATTTTACTTGTGAACTTATTATGACAATAAGGGTTGGAGCCTATAAAGAGAATATCTTCAGTTTGCTAGAGCTTTTCTTAAGTTTGCTCTAAGATTATATAAATTATATGCAAGTGTCGAAATAAATTAATTTTAATTGGTTGGACTAATGAAAGAGATGGATTTCTACTAGGCAGTCACATGATTGAGAGCAATATTGGAGGTAAAAGTCAACTATTGTTAACTAATGATACAATGGTGATCTCTCTCAGCATGTTATTATTAAAAGTTGTATGATATCAATAAGGCTACTAACACATCGACCTCATAATAGCTACACAAGTTCCTTCAGTAAATTACTGACTAATACTTGCCGAGAGATTGAAAAGAGTTTTTCAGTTTCTGCTTTCAATGAATGTAAAGAATTTAAAATAGAAACTAAAAGTTTGTCCATTGCTTGGACAATACAATCTTGATTCATAGTTTTCAACGTTTTTTTTTTTTGAATTATTGGATATGGAGGCTCTAGTACCCAGATTGAGTTATGTGATTGTCGATCATGTGGTGCACGTTCCTCGACTGTGCTGGTTATCAAGCCAAAAGGGTCTCCCGTGTGCACGTGTTTCATTTATCGGGGGTGTATGAAGTCTTGAAGGATATCCATTTTTATCCTGGGAACAGTTTTATGTTTCAATTGGTTGGATATCACTTGAATGTGATGTAATTTCTTATACTATGACGCATTTACAGGGGGATGCTGAATATTTAAGATATCATGGATTACAAGAATTTGATCAGGCGATGCAGCATCTTGAAGACACTTATGCTGTATGTACACCTTGTACAAACTTTCTTACATCTTATGAATTCCTAGTCATCCGGATTACCTTTGAATTTATTACGAGTGTTTCAAATATATTTACTTTTAAATTTACAATACATTACAGTACTTATGATTGGTTGTTGGATAGTTAAATTAAGTCCTCACGTCAACTAAGTCATGGGATGGCAAGAACATTGTTTTAGCAAGCGAATGGTTCTCTTCTAGTGTTTAGACTTTTACTTTATAGAAAGGTTGAGTGAGGATGTGAAATGCATGGAAGAGATGCCTACATCATTATATCATCTTGTTTCATCTCCTTGTGCAAACTGACAAAACTGTATCTTCACAAATCATCTTATTCTCTCTCTGAATGTTGTTAGAACCTCTGTTCCAAAAGATACTTCAAAGTTGAACTTTCATGGAGCTCCCGTTGATTGATTCAGCCACTGCCATTTCTGGCAGTCTCTGAATGGGGAGAAGTGTTCAGTAAACATTGGCTCAGTGCAATAATTTATTCGATTCTTTTTTACTTGCAGAATATCATTTTCATTTTGCTTTATAAGAGAATTAGGTCATTGTTTACTAGTAGTTTCTGCATCCCACAAGTCGGAAACACAATTGGAAGTTGATAAATTGGTAACCTCTAATTGCAGTTCATGACGTCAGAACACCAGTATATATCACGGAAGGATGAAGGAGATAGAGTGATTATTTTTGAAAGAGGGGACTTGGTTTTTGTTTTCAATTTTCATTGGACAAGCAGCTATTCAGACTATCGTGTAGGATGCTTAAAGCCTGGAAAATATAAGGTATGTTCACTTGGGTATGCACATGTGTTTGCTAATTCCATAACATTTTTACTTCTCCATTATCGTTTTAAAGCATGGTCTACTAGATAAGTTCATTAAAAATCCCAACATTGCAATTTTCTTTACCAATAGGGATTTTTGCATTTTAGGCCCTATGGTTTCCGTGAAAAGGCGAAAAGGACCCCCAGGTCTGAGTTATTGCCGTTTGGGCCCTATAGTATTAATTTTATAGCCAAAAGGGCCATTTTGAACGGAAATCATCAAAAAACTAACAACAAGGACTAACATGCATGA
>JAOWAN010000014.1:5501810-5520091 GCA_028566635.1 Lobelia cardinalis
ACAAACACGTGACGTTTAACAGTCAAAATTAACGATTGACTAACGGCAGGGACCAAAATCGGCCATTTTTTTTCAAATTTGGACCAAAATTGGCCAATTCCAAATTGAGGGACTAAATTTAGAAATCGCTAAAGTTTGAGGGACCATTTATAAAATTGTCCCTAAAAATAAGGTTGTGCATTGAATTTACATAATAGTAGGATTACCTTAATTTACTTCCTAAGATGAAATAGAAAGTAGTATATGTAAATAATTTTATAAGTCAATTTGTTTTGCTCGCAAGGAAAAGGACTGTCTAAATAAGAGGTAGGTTGTCAACCTCTTTCCTTCAAATGGGGAGGGAACAGAAAATGTTCTAATTTCAGAAATTTTGGCAAATGTGGCCAAATGGCACCTAACTAAGGTTGAGTTCATATCTTGGAATAACATACTCAACATGTTATTAAGGATTCGATCATAAGTATTATATACGGTAATATTGAGTAATATAATATTGTTCATAATATAAATATTAGATAATATGAATAATACAAATTTATGAAATATGCTAACAATGTTCGAGTAATTGACTCAAATGAAAGCGTCAAAGTTGGAGGCATAACTAACAACGTCGTGTTTATGTAGCATTGATGAAGCGCCGAAGATGATGATGATGGAATAGCACCATCAGCGGCCATGATCGAACCGAAGCGGGAAGAAAATCTGCATCGTAATGTTGTGAAAACCCAAATTAAAATTTCTTCTTTAAAAAGGAAGAAGGGAACTATTTATTCTCGTTTTTACCCTTTGAGACAAGTCATTTGGTAGAGCTAACGAAAATATGCCAAACGCTTAGAGTATATTATCATGAGTCTATATCAATAGTAAATATTTTTCCATCTACTACCCTTATAGTTATACACTCTCACAAATCAATTAAAACCATTCACATGACATTCTTTCTCATTTTTTCTCGATTCTCTTCTCACATTTAAATATTTTACATCGCATTCTCTCTCCTCATATCGCATTCAAATTTTTTATACATTATGAGAACAATTTAGTATTTTAATTTATAAACGCATATTACTTGTAGCATCTCAAACTCATTTTATAAATAGTATCATATCACTCGATATCATCATATACAGCACTCGTCTCTAAGAAACATTATTGCATTCATATTTTATGTTCTACTTTTAGTAAATTTCCTTTGCAAAAGATCATAAAATATCGATAAAATCGTGCAAAAAATAGGAAACATATATGAAAATATCCTTAAAAGGAAGGAATTACATAAGAACATTTTATGAGGAAAACAAAAGAAAAGAGAAAAATACTACGGACTCCTATGATCGTCGTAGCCTCGTAGGTAAGCAATAAGGTTGATGATGCACATGTCAAGAAGGCTGTTGGAATCTTGGTTGGCAAAACTATTGCGTTAAGAAATGTATTACTACTAAGTTTATTACTATAATTAAACTGAATTAATACTAAAGTTTTTGACCAACTACTACTACAATTGTGTGTGTGTGTGTGTTTGTAATGCCAAATAATTAACATTTGGCAGCAACATCCGATCCCCATGCAGTGAGATTAATTAGAAGTAAGAAGTAATTTAATTTAATTAATTAAGAAAGAAAGAAATCGGCCTTCTCTTCGCTACCCAACTTTAGAATAAAACACACTTTTTTTATACTAGTACAAAAGACTCACTGGCCAGCTCCCCCCTCATCTTCCATGTTCAGGGCCTCTCTTAAACTTTACTTTTTTGTCTTTTCTATCTCTTTATTTTACTACTTTACACGATTATATTAAATTAAAACTGAATTTTTCCATGAGAATTATATATACATAATTAGAGCCATTTATTGGTATTAAAATAATTTTATTTTATCATTCATGATTTTTACGCTTTAGTCTTTTTGGCCGATCCTAGACCCTTACTACTATCTTCAAATACAAATTATTCTAGTCATTGATTTGAAATGGACACTCCACATTTTTTCTTTAAAAAATAATAGCTGCTTTTAAAGCTTAATAATACTTTTCATGATAATTTTCTCTTGAAATTTAAGTCAAAAAAAAATTAATAAAATTTATTAGCCAACTTATTTGAATTTTATATATTTTTTATTTTTATTTAAACGGCGGAGATTGTACACTTTGATTTAATTCCTGCATTACCTGAAATAATGATAACGCATGAAAATTTCCAGATCTTTGTAGGAGCCAAACAAGGCCTTACAAAATTAAATGACAAATTCAATTTTTTGAATTTGGACAGACACATGCCTCTAACATAGAAAAGGTCATTTGGGATATATCTATCCGTTTGCAAGTTGATGGCAGTTTGGTCATTTACCCCCCTCCTACTTTTTCCAACGTTTACATACACAACATGTATCTATCCTATCCATCTATCTGTAGTGTAAATGTAAATACGCAAATCATACACACCCCCCATGACCCCACCCCAATCCCTAATAAGAATAATTATTATATTAAAATACAGGTAAATTTAATTTGGAGTATATACTTAAGGTGGTCATTTTAATTCAACATAACAATTTAAAAAAAATTCATTTAAGTTGAACAAATTAAATTGTTATTGACTATAACTTATTAGTTATATCATTTATAATTAAATATTAATATTGGGTTTTTTAACAAGAAAATAATCCTTTATTATTTATCACTTAATTTGGATCGGAGAAGGGATAAGTTGTTTTTAACATAAATTTGTGAGCAGAATAATTTTGATCTACATAATTTTATTTTATATTTTTTCAATAAATGTAAAATTACTACAAGTATAAATTTTTATTTTGGTGTGGGGTTGTGGGGGCATAAAGAAAGCTAGGCAAAGCTGGCTTAACAACTTTAAACATCTACAAGGCCAGGCCTGCCTTTGCCTTGCCCTTTGTTCATTTCATTCATAACATAAGCACCTCCAAACAGTAGAGAGAGAGAGAGAGAGAGAGACCCATCTCCCATCACCCACGAAGCAGAAGCAGAAGCAAAAGCAAAAGAGGCACAATAGTGAGTTTTAGAAAGAGAGAGAGAGAAAAGAACAAGAAAGGAAAAATTGAGGGAGAAAATAGTATAGGGAGGAGGGATTCAAGGAAGAAGAACAAGGGTTTCTTCTTTTGCTGTGGTGGAAGTGAAATCGAGAAGATGACACAAACACAGAGGCAGTCAAGTGAGCAGCTGCAGACCCTGATGCAGTCCACTGGTGGTGGTGGTGGTGGTGGTGGTGGTGGGGCCCAGTTCTCGGGGACCTTGAGCTTCAATGGTAACATGACTAAGGAAGAGGAGGAGATGTCAAAGTCTGCCTTGTCTACTTTTAGAGCTAAGGAGGAGGAGATTGAGAAGAAGAAGCTTGAGGTTAGAGAGAGGGTTCAGGCTCAGTTGGGCAGGATTGAGGAAGAGACCAGGCGCTTGGCTAGTATCCGTGAGGTAGTAATTTTTCTCTCTTTTTCTTTTCTCGTTGTGCGTTTCTCTTGGTTTTTTCTACTGAATGATTCCTATTTCTTGCAACTTGTTTTTCTTGAAATTGCCTACTTTTTTAGTTGGAAAATTAGGGTTTTTTTCCCCTCTGGTTCTTCGCTCTTTGATTTTTAAATTGAATCATGGGTTTTGGTAAAAGTGAAATTTCACCATATGGGTTTGTGGATTTGTTGTCAGATTCATGTGTTGTGTGTCATTTTGGGTGAAAATGGTTGTATCCTTACACTTTTTGCGGTATGGGATAGTAGATTTTAGCATATTTATATGAGATGTATTCATTTGCAAAATAGGTGTAGAGAATTAGGGTTTCTGGAGTTCTATTTTTGTGGGTAGAGAGGAGGGGGTTGAATTTTTTATTTAAGAAATTGAAACAGGGTGTAGGTGAAAACTAGTAATTTTGTGTTTGAATTCCAGTTCTTTAATTTGGTGCTGTATTAAGTGGAGATTTGAGCTAGATTTGGTCAGTTTGGTTTAGGGCTTTTCTGTAGAAAAGTGGTTGAGACTCAAATCACATTTGTTCGATTAGTACCAAATTCAACTGTGAAAAATTGCAACAAGAGATGCTTGAGGTTTGGTTAGCTTGGAGAAGTTATTCATTTGGTCTCAGTAGCTTTGGCTAGTTCTATTTTGTAAACTTAGTATGAATTCTTATTATTATTATTATTTTTAATTATAAGAATGCTAAAACTTAAAGTTCGTAGATTCTATAGTTTGGTGTTTAGATTCAACTTTCTGTGGAGGATATTGCTATCTTTATCTTCAATTTTGGTCGTATGGTTGTTGACGTTGAGCCTTCAATCTTTGGACCATGAAATTAAAGCGACATCTTCTACTTTATCAAGTTCAGTTGTGAAGAATGCCTGATTGACACCGAAGCTTTGATGGCCATGGTGGCGGCACCCATGTGGTGCAAGTCCCACTTGTGTCGTACATGCTATGGAACCTGAACACCCCCACTTACTTAATAGCAATGACATAATTTGTTGTTTTCTCTAAATTTAGCTAAATTCTTTGTTTTCATTCGGAAAGTCTTGTTGCTTCTAACTTAGAAAAGTCAGTAGTTAGGTAATTTGGTTATAGGTCCCAAAGTGGTGTTAGGTGATGAAATTAATTGCAAAATCACGCTGAACCGAAATATCTCTGAAACCAAACGCTCATGGATCTACTTTCAGGAACTCGAATCGCTAGCAGATCCGATGAAGAAGGAAGTTTCAGTTGTTCGTAAGAAGATTGATTCAGTAAACAAGGAGTTGAAGCCACTTGGGCAGACCTGCGTGAAGAAGGTGAAACATTATAGAGATTGTTCATTGACTTGCTGCTTAAGAATCATTTTGGTTTGGAAATTTCACTAGTATTTAAACCTAATGGTTGGCAAAGATATTTGACCAGGACCACTGAATTGAATTTGGATTTATATGTCACAGGAGAAAGAGTACAAAGAAGCTCTTGACGCCTTCAACGAAAAGAACAAAGAAAAAGTACAACTAATTACAAAGTTGATGGAGGTTAGTTCCAAGTTAATTTTACTCCTTAAATTGATAATTTTAAGTCATTAATCTGAGTTTAGCTAAATTTTTATATTCATAAAATATGGTCTGGTTTGTGTGTTGTTTTGAATTGGGTACGGATTGAGCAGCTGGTTACCGAGAGCGAGAAATTGAGGATGAAGAAGCTGGAAGAGCTGAGCAAGAGTGTAGAAACATCAATACAGTAAATTATCATTAATAACCTGATGATGCTGATGGGGGTTAGGTAAATTAGGTTGGTGTGACGTGTTTAAGAGAGATTTTTCATTTAATGTTGCTTAATTATATATGGGTTATTATCTTGGCTTGGTTGTATTTTATGGTTTTATATGGTTTGTTTAATTTAGTTGTTGATGAAATATTTGCTAATTCAGGATATGGGGAAATACCCTGCTAAAACAGGTTTGTAATTAAACATGTCAGAATTATTTTTGTAATTTCTTTTTTCCTTCTTTCTGTTACCCTGTAATAGTCTGGTGCGAATTTTTTTTTTTGGCTATACCATTTGTGTTTTTTATTTATTCTTTTTTGATTTCTGATAGTGCTGAATTCAGTGAATTGTAATTTTTGGAAATAGATAGATATTTGATTTAAGTCTATTATTATTGCTGTTATATTTAGTTTGTGAATTGAAGAAGTATGCTTTTTATATTTTTTTCATTTTTTTTACAGGGGAAGTCAATTTTTGGGTTATTTTTATTTTTTCAGATATTTGAAGGAAAAGCATGCTCCTTTGGTTGGGATATACATAAAGTGTTTGTGCTTTTCTCAATTGCTAATTAGTGAACAGTGATCCCTTGCTATTTTTGTGAGGTTGGATCCTTTATTCCATTTTGTGTGTCACTATGTGTACCTTCATTGATATAATAATTAATAGGTCTTGTTATAATTGGGTTTCATTAATATGTAAGTGGTGGTATACAAAGGAGCACATAGAGCATATAAAAAGTGGAACAGAGGATCATTTCTCTATTTATGTTGGCATTTGGCATCTCTTGCTTTTCTTCCTCTTCCTTCCTTCCTTTCTTTTGTTTGTTCCTTTTTTCTTTTTATTGTAGCGAGTAATTATGATTAGCCAACCCTAGTGATCATAAATATGGGGTTTAGTGGGGTTTAATCAAATCTTTGGTGGTGATCATCGGTCGGGCTTTTTATACTCAGCTTTCTGTCCGCTTTCTCTTTCACCCACAGGGACTTAAACGATTTAACATTTTCAACAGTTCCTTCTCGCACCTTCCCTTCAGTCTAATTGGCCTATGTCTAACTTGAGCAGCCATATCCGAAGGAAAGTCTATTTCTTTCCTTTGGAGAAATGGGATCCCTGGCCCTTCAATCTACCTCTAGGAATTCTTCATCAGCATTATCATGGTTAGGGAAGGGATTGCAACATCTACCTACACAAGCTCGATTTTCATGCCAAATCATGCAATGGGGTGTAAGATATAAATTGTGCGTTTCGTTTTCGTTTAAGTGTTTAATTTCTTTCGATTATATGAGTTTTATATTGCTTTCAGAATAAATGACAAGTATACGAGAATTTTATGTCGTTCTTAAAAAATAAAAAGAAAACAGAGGAAGTACGTTTCGCCCGAGTTTTGATAATTGATTATTGTTTTATTAGCATACAGATCAAACATTGGTACCTTACTAAATATATATACTATTCGGTTGCATTGCTCGATTTTTGCAGCAAAATTTACACATCTTGATGATGGTCCTGACAAGAGAGGGAAAATTATATGAAGTGCTTAGGTACTCTTAGCAATGAGTGTTCATAATGCATATAGAGGTTATATAAAATGTACATATTATAATTTATGTGCATTGTATATTTATTATGTGTATTTTATATAATTTCTACGTGTATTATGGACACTTCTTACTAAGAGTGCTAGGCACTTCATATAAAAATTGACAAGAGAGTGATACCGCAACAAAATAATTGAACAACCCTGGCGATTCCATTTTAATCCGGGACCCATCTTCTCATCATGAGCGCTACATGCGTAAAAGTAAAACTAATCTTGTGGGACCTCATCTCACCCCCCAACCCCAAGTATCATTTTACTACGGAGATGCGTAATAAAAAATATAATTAATTAAATATTTTTAAATAATATATTAATTATAAAAATTGAAAATATTTTTATCCTAGATCATAAATTGCAAAATTATGAAAATAATAAAAACATAATTAAATAGTTTAAAATAATACTACTTCCTTTATTTCATTTTAATTGTCGTAAAAATGACATAAAACTCTCACAACATGTCACTCTCAAGAATAATTAAAAATGTATGGGGTTAGGTGTTATATGCAGTGAGAGAGAATGTATGTACTATGTAGAGTGTCTTTATTTAATTGTGTGTTGTATGCGTGCAATAGAGAAGTTGTGAAGAGTTCGTAAAGAACGTATCTTTCTATCTTGATCGTTCGATTTATTATTGTTATTAATGTCTAATTCATGAATAGTATATTTTCCTTTAATTTATATTATAAATTTAATTTCACCATCCCCTCTACTATCGTAAATATCATGAGAATATGAATAATTAATATATCTACAATATTAGCTGTTCAAATGAAAATATAAATATTAGGAGACCTATAAATTATTGTTGGATTGTAATTATTATTTGTTGAATTTAAGTTAATATTTGACAAATCATAGTGAATTTGTTGAATTTTAATTGATATTTTTAAATCTTAGTTTATGAGTGTTGAGTCTTAGTATTATAGGATCCAACAAAGGTCAATTGGCATCCAATAAATATCAATTGATATTTTGATTTGAATAATTTCATATATATAATTATGTAAATAAATATGTATACATCTAGCTGTTCATACAAAAATTTAAACAACTTATAAACTATGAGACCTATTAAAATTTAAGTATATAATAATTATAACTTATATATCTCATTTTTTATTTTAATTATTATAAAATATCATATCATATTATCATAAATTAATTTTCTGACATAATCATAACTTGTGTATTTCACATAAAAAACTTTATATCGTAGTAAGAAATAAAAAAAAATATATCGTGGAAAGAAATAAAAAAAAATTTTGAGGGAGGAGTTAGAATTAGTGTTTATGTGTTGGAGAGTGTGTGTTGGGAAGAGAGGGATGGGTGATGGAGATTTTTGTGTGAGTTGAAATTGGAAAAAAGTGAATATATGTTAAAAAGAGTATGAGATATTAAAATATTACGGTATGTTATTTAACATAAAAAAATTTTGATTTCAATAATCGCAAGGAAAAAAATACGTACATTAAACGCATCGGTGCAGTTGCTACCAACTTTACTGACATCTAAATCTAGACGTCTCCTATCGTCATCACTGCCCCTATTATCTGATCCAAATTTATTGTAATAAATACAAACTGTGACATTACTAGAAAAGCAATTTTTGTAGTAATCATTACTGCTTTTACAGTATTTTATTTTAATTATTTTAAAAATAATATATTTTTATCATAAATAATTAAAATAAAACGATCAAATAAATTATTTTTATTATATTTGAAAGTCAATGTACGATAAAATTATCATTAATTCAGTAGCAAAATTCACTTTTAATAAAGGGAAAAAAATACTGGGATGATATGATATATTCTCTCTCTCCCTCTCTCTCTCTCTCTCTCTCTCTCTCTATATATATATATATATGTACTTATTTGTTTTTTCACTTTTTCTTGTTTGTTTGTTTATCTTTTTGTATGTTGGTTCTCCAATAATTAAACCTGCTCTTATCGAATTTTAGCCCTTTTTTCTTTTGTTTCTTTAAATAATAAGTACTAGTTTTGTATATATAAAAAAAGGAGAAATAAATGATGACACTCAAATTTTGAAGGAAGCATACAAAATTTATTGGACCCGGGCTTTGATAATTTATATTAAAAATTCGGCTCGATTCGACTAATGTACAACTATATTTGTTGTATGTTGAAGATGAATTTGAAAATCAAGTTTGAAAATACATTGTATTATTATGTTGTACAAAATAGATTATCTTTTTTAAAAAAATGCAACTTAAATGGAGTACTATAGAACGCTAGATTATGTAACTAAAAATTTTCAAAAAGTGAAAAAATTTACTTCCTCATTCCAAAAGAAATGTTTAGGGTGTGTTCTTGTGAGTGATTTTATTGATTTAGTTTTGGGTTTTTGTAATGATTAAAGTAAAAAGTAAGAGAGAGATAGAGAGAAAAATTGTGGGATCAATGAAAGAGAAAAGTTAAAAATTAAAAATCATGGATGAAAGTCATCCATGAGAACACACCCTTAATTTTTTTAGGGTCATAGGAAAAGTCCCCTGTGGTACGAGTTTTGGAGGATTAGCCACATTAATTTTTTTTTTTTCTCATTTGACCTCCTTGCCTTGCCGTCAATCGGTGATATTGACCCGCTCGCACAATGGTAAAATGGGATTTGAGCTTTAAACTTAAGGCGGTTACTGTATACAAGAAAACAACAAATGTTTGATTCACGATGTTAATTTATTATTGTTTTTAATTTTTAAATTTTTATAAATTGTATTAGTTTCTCTCTATTTTTTTTATTTTTTCACTTTAATCGTTATAAAATATAACATAAATTATAAAAAATCGACTTTTCAATCCGAAACAAAGTAATAGCAAAGATAGGAATTGGATCAAACGTTACGTGACGCACGTTTGGGCTGTGGCCATGTGGGCAGCTATCTTTTGTGCTTTTGATCTTTTTTGCAAGGAAATAATGAAAAGAAAGGATGGTGTTATTTATTGGCCCAAAATTTTTTGTGATCGTTTCAATTTTGATAAAATATTCTTATTATTTAATGTCTCAAATTTTTTACTCCTTCCATAATTATATAATCACTTTTAGGGGCTTATTTCACTACAAACAACTTTTTTGTACAAATCGTACGAACCAGTTGTATCTTAGTACATTTTTGTTGTATGTTAGTTATATGTACGTATTTTGTAAAATAAAGATCCGATACAAGAAATTTTTCAAGAAAATCAACTAAGATACAACAAAAATATAAAAAAAATACAACATATTCGTAAATATACAACAAACTAACTAAAATGCGAAGATACAACAAAAACGTTATAACATGCAACGGGGTCTTATTAAGATACAACAAAAAAATTAAGATACAACAAAATTAACGAATATACAACAAAAAACTACTAAGATACAACAGTTTGTACGTTTGTACGATATTTATGGTTTGTATTTGATCATGTTCCTACCTCAATTTTAATATTTATACATTTAAATCCTTAATCTTCATTATCATCATTCGTATTTATTGTTTTCATCCCCTTTCTCTTTCTCTTAAAAAAAAAAAAAAAAACCCTTTTCTCAATTTTTTTTTTAAACTAGAGGATCAATCCTTCAACTTTATTTTCAGAAATACATGCAAACAGTTTGAATACAAGAAAACAAAGGATTCATTTATGTCAATTAAGGCACTCGTTAAGAACTAGACCGGAAGGGACAAATGTTCGATTATCATTCTTGCATATGGGAAAATAAAAATGGTTTTAAAAGGGTGCTGTTATTTACACACTCCAATTTTATTAAATTTAAACTTTTATTTTATTTTTTAAAAAATTGTTTTGCACAATTACTATAATATCCTTCATAATAAAAATTATATGTTTACACTCAAAATTAGATAAATACACACTTCTTTTAATATATAATACGTTAAATACACACTCCTGTTTACAATACCTTTATCAAAATCGGAGATTTCTATCGATTCTGGATCAGTTCAGAACTTAACATTGGATTTTGGGTGGTTTTTCCAATTTTTCAACAGAATTTAATTTTGGGATGAATAAAAGACGATGCAGAAACTTCTTCCGCATAAGATTCTTCTGGTGTAGCTGAAATGAGGTCTTTTCCCTCTTTGATGCAACTTGATAAGATTGAGATAATTGATGACGAAGCAGAAAAACCAGTTGGATCATAAGAGATTGGCTCTCCCCACTTGTTAACTGATGGGATAAATCCCTTGTACACAGCAAAAGGTCCATTAAAAGCGAAAGCCTCTATTACCCATGCATTAACAGAATCACCAAGTTTTGAAACCAGAATTTCAGCAATCTTCTGCAGATCCGATAGTCTTTCAATCATTAGATTCCGCGTCCCTTCAACTCTCTCTCCGTTGAAGAAGATGGCATTTGCAGAAGGTACCTACTCAATTAGCAATCAAAATAGCAACAACAATAGCGCAAATGTGGGCATTAGGAAAAGGAATGTTAAACCGTCCGCGGAGGAGAGGATCACCGTCGGCCGTCGCACCGAGCCGCCCGAACTCACTCGCCTCTCCATCTCTCGAGTCTCCGTCAGTCAGGGGTGGCTTCCAGAATGTAATTTTAGTGGTTATCTCTTCAATATACAAGTATCTTATATATGCAAGTACAAAGTAGCATGATTCACCTTGATTCTACAGTTATTGATTTCTGTTTCTTGTGATTTTTCTGATCTGCTGCTCTTTTGATATAAAACGATGATTGCAGGAGAACTAAATTTGGGGGAATAGAAATGTGTATTTAATATAAGGTTAGAAGGAGAGTGTATTTAATCGAGTGTTAAGATATAAAATTTATTAATAAGGATATTATAGTAATTATATAAATGATAATTTTAAGAAATAAAATAAAAGTGTAAATTTAGTAAAATTGAAGTGTGTAAATAACAACACTCTTTTAAACAAGGTCAAATGCGGAATCAACTCATCTGGCAGAAATTCACCAGTTTTAACCGTTCAAGACCCGATAGATTTATGTATTGGCAGTGTTGGGAATGAGGGGGCGCCCTGGTATTGTTTCAATTTGGCGGCTTCTTGTTGGCGGATCTTTTTGCATTTGGAGCATAAATTCCATGACGAGCTCGTAGTCGCACTTCCAACTGGCAAGTAGAACTCCGTCTGTCGGCATTTGATGAGTGGTATCAAGAGAGGTGAGCGCACTGATGATCCCTTCACCTCCATCTCTCCTCTCCTCTCCTCTTTCTTGATTCTTCTCTCTCTCTCTCTCCCTCTCAAAAAACCCTTTTCTCTTTTATGTGTCAGCCGAAATGAAATTTCTCTTTGAAAAAACTTTCAACACTCTTCCCTCTAAACCCAATTATTAGTCCTATATTATAATATTTAAATATTTAAGTCTATAAATATTAAAATTAAAATATTAAAATACATATAAATTAATGGGATGGAAATAAAAAATTAAGGGAGATAAATAAAAAAATATTTTAGTAAAAATATTTTAGTAAAATTCAAAACAAGATTTAACAAGGACTTTGTGTTTAAAGTGGCCCATCAATTTCCAAGCAGAAATCTGCAATTCGGGCTTGGAGCATTATGTTACCCAATCTTATGAACAGAAGATTCAATCTAATTTGGGCCTTTCTGAATCACACCAAAAGCTGCAAGTTCACAAGATCTGATGTGGTGGATTGATTATCAACAAGTAATTAGCCAAATGGGCTTTTCTCACTCTTTTGATCTGGATAGAGAAAACAATAAAACGGACCTTGAATTAGGGAACTAGTTATCAAGTTATCACACATTTAAAAGCCTGGCCCAATTACTCATTTATTTCCCCAAGTATAAAACAATCAGTATTTATCGAAATTAAGATTAATTGATAAAAATGAAATTCGATATAAATTGAAGCACCAAGGTTTGAGAACTTGATATTTCTTTGCCATTTATCTGCAATGTAATAATATAAGAACACAACATTTGTTAAACGTTACATTGCAAAACCTAGGCCAACTCGAGTCAGTCGCATGAAATTAATCTCATGTTAATTTCTATCCAAAGCGGAAACCAGTTGGGATATTTAATTATCACCGCATTTTATTGGAAAATGTTTTTAGTCCACATAGTGAAAATACTTTCTCTGTTCTTAATTTTTTTTTATTGCTCACTGGTATCAAGAATTTTGTCCTTACTAATTCAGTGGGATTCGGGTCACGGACCTAGTATTGGCGAATGAGTCTCCCAGCGAAGGTTGTCTACGTATGGTGAAACTCAAATTCGAGACCTCCCTTAAGCGAATCCATATCGCTTACCACTTTGACCATCCCCATTGGTCTGTATTCTTAATTGAGTATCATGTTTGGAGATGAAATAATTTCGGTGCGTCAGATGGCGGATGCAAGATAATGATAATTATGATGAACCTAGCAATAGTTAAATGTAAGTAACATGGGAACCAAGGGGTGGTTCAGTGGTAGAGCCGAGCTTTACAGTATGTAAGGTCTCAGGTTCGATCCCTTCCCATGCCCCCTTGGGGCCAAAAAACAAAAAAACAAAAAAACAAAAAAATGTAATAACATTGGAGCATGGCCAAACATTCCTCCCATATGCTCTCAATAAAACTAAACGGGTCATTGTCACTTAATTATACAAAAATTTGTCAACCTTTTTCGACCACACACATTTTGTTCATATTTAACATGGGTTTAACTCAAATCCCATACCCTCCTCCATTGAGATTTTTGTCTTCACCATAAAAAACTATGTAATAGGTTGAATTTGTCATTTTCATTCATCAATTCTCGCAAAGCATCTCATGAAGAAAAGTGCAGAGGAATAAGTTGACAAATTTAAGTGTATAAAGTTAAAAGCGATATTTTCTTCAGAAACCAACTTATATACATTAATTGGTAATTATTCGATCACTTTTTAAGGTGAAGATCTTAATTTAGATAGCCCACCATATTCAATATTACTATTCCTAAGTTTGAGTGTCATAAAGGCTTGTGTCATGGCATGAACTCTCGAGGTTTCTTTTGAGGGGAGAGAGAGAGAGAGAGAGAGAGAGAGAGAGAGAGAGAGATTTAGGTACCCAAATAGATCAAATGATAAGTTGTTCTAGTTTAAACAGGTCTAGCATTCGAGTTTTGAAAATAAAGTTGTGCTCAAATTTGGGCAGAAAAGCTTTGTCGTTCATGTGATTCTACTCTGTTCAAGCCGGTATTACATGGGAATATTTGCATGTCCGTGGCCCGATGAGAGTGACTTGCATAAATAAAAAACAATTAGGATTTATTTTCATGATAATTTGTGAATGTTTCTTGAACCACCTTTAAGTGTGAGTAAAGGGACAGATTGAGGAAATCGGTAATGGAAAAGAAAGAAAGAAAAAAGGCATTTAATTTCACGTTCCCATCTCTTGTGAACTTAAAGTGTAGAATCATGCTACATATACAGATAAAATCATCAGAATAGATTAAAGTGTTGTACTTTACAATTAATGTACAACACTTTAATGTATTCGATTAATTTTTCTATTAATTTTATCTGTATATTAAGCATTTTCCTAAAGGGTATATGTGAATCTAATTCCTTTCGCATTGTTTCCATACTGCCATTACAATTCTATAGAAGTGCTCAAATAATATATAGAAAATTTATCATCAACTGTTTAATGCCTTAGTACTAATTAAAACATATGAACAATATATATAAATATTGAACTCCAACATTAGCAGCTCAACCTCGTGCCCTCACAAATAATGAACATTATATATATATATATATATATATATTTATTTATTTATATATATATTAAAAAAAAAGATTTGAGACTTTAACCCCGGAAATTCCCCATCGATCCTACTCTAAGCCATCATAGGAGTCAAAGTGGAGAGCTAATGGATAGGCTTATGGCTAATAACCCTTAGGTTAATGCTTGTAACGAGTCAATTTCATCTTACGAGAAATTGAACTCTACACACTATCAAGCTGAGTTCTATCTACTCTCCCCTTTACCACTGTGACATATGTCCTCAAGACAATATTATATATACACTATATGCATGGTTGATATATATATATATATATATATATATATAGTGTCACTCATGACTGGAGTCGGTGACTAGCTAGGAGGCACTTGTTCTTCCGGGACCAGATCGAACAAATCTAAAAGTATGACTGTTACGCGCGGTGGTAGCTTCGAACCATCATCCCACGCATTATAAAACTAATCAGAAAACACAAAAACAAAAATTGCAGGGAGATCTAATTAAATACCATGTGGGGGGAGACAACAATTTTATATTAATGGAAGTATATATGCATGCATATATAAACAAAATATACATAAGTCAGAATCCTATGTAGGAAGGAAGGAAGGAAGGAAGGAGGCACCGCACGGCTAGCTCTATTTTAAATTTTTGACCACCCTCGATAGATTTTACTTTTTAGTAAAAGTAGTTTTGGGAGAAACTCGAATTTTTTTTTCTCCATATATTTTTTTAAAATTTGTAGTTTAAGTCTGTTTATTTTTTTTTCTCCTCAGTCTCTTAATTTTACCTTCAATCACTCTTTTAAATTAAGATTGAAAAGAAAAAGCAATCAATTAAATGAGGCCCTAATTATGTTGTTAAGATGCTTCAAGTATATATACTCGAAAAAGGTCAGATTGTTTTTCTCATATACTACTACTTGAGGAATACTATTAAGGACCGGCCTAGAAGTCCTAATAAGAGAAAATGAGAATTTCTCTTATAATTTAGCTCAGTGGAACCCACCTCCAAATAAACAGTAACCCCCCAAATGAATAGTGATGGACTGCACAATTTTCAAGGGGGTAAAGTTGATGTAAATGTCATTGGCTGCCGTGTCCTCCCCTCCTCCTTTCTGCAAGACTGCAACTACACATTTGCCTCCCTCCTCCCGTTTTTTTTATTTTTCTCTTTTTTACTCAATAACTTAATCATTGTTTTTTGTCTTTCACAATTTTTTTATTTTGATCTTTTAATTTTTTTTATTTTTGACAACTCTCTTTTTAATTAAAAAATATTCTGAAAAGGGAGAGAGAGAAAGAGAAAAATGTGTATTGAAGTAGGTATATGTTTTATGTGTATTGTTAATTTTTTTTAACGAGTTTTTTAAAAAAATATTTATTAAAAAATTTATTTTAATAAATTTATTAAAAAATAAAAATTAATAGATTGTACAAATACGCCACGTGCCCTCGAGCATGAACATTTAATTAGTTTTATATATTAAAGCTTTAAAGGACCGATCAATCTGACAGCAATCAAAACGTTCAAGGGCCAAAGCTAGAAAATGGGTCTGAGAGCTTGTCACGGTCTTGATCTAGCCTGAGACCCCCCCCTGTTTATAATAATGTAACGTCTATTTTTCTGGATTGCTATTTATCGTCCTTCGTATTTCTTATATGGTCCTTATTTTTTATTAAAATATCCTTGTTACTTATCATTTCTAATTTTTCATTCTCGTCTCATTATCATGTACCTACTTTAATACTTTACCTTTAAAATTTACACATTTAAATTCTTAAATCATTATGCTATTAACCTAAAATATTTTTAATAAATCTTCTATGGCCCAACTTGCTTCGGATGTAGAGAGGCCTTTTCCCGATTTTCATCCATGTTACCTACCTGCCCTTGAACATCAAACCTAATGCTGCAAAATCGATCTAGAGGTTATACTGAATCACTTTTGATTTTGGACATTAATTACTCATTAACTCTGGAGATTGGAGACTTGAGTTATCCTAAAGAGTTAATGAGTAATTAGGGGCTGTAAAATCGATCTGAAGAAGGTAGGCTAACTCGGTAGGCCTGTTTTATTATTTAGTTTGTGGGTTTCACAGAATCACTATCAATAGAGACCTTTGATTGCACATTTGCAATTGGATATTATTTTCTCAATTTACATATTTTACAAGGATTCTGAGATTTACAGTTTAATTCAAAGTTATGAACTTATGATATGTAAGTTTACACATGAATTGGACTGAATAATAAATTAGTTTACTTTAAGAAAACACCTTAATTAGAAAAAATTAGAGAAGGACATTTTCGTTAAAATTAGGGCGATATCAAAAATTTAAGGGGCGGTAAATAGTACCACCCTTTATTTATTGTCTATAGGCTAGGTTTTAGGTAGGGCTGTCAATTTGTTACCCATTAACCCATTTTAACCTGCTTTAACCTGCTAAACAGTTCAACTCATTTAATTATAAAATTATATATTAGAGTATGTAAAAAATAATTTTTTTTGTGCGAAAGAGTATTCAAATGATAATTTAATTTTAGCTTAACCTATTTATTACATAAGTGAGTTGATTGATTAATTAAATAGGTTATAATAGGTTGAACCCACTACAATCTGTTATTTATTATAACTCAATTCATTATAACCCATTTAAGCCAAATTGACAGGCTTAGTTTTAGGTCTTGTAGCTAGAGAGCAGATCAGATCGCAGCGTCAACAATTCCTTTCTTTGCTTCAATTTAGATCTAGTAGTATCTCTTGATTCATTTCAGATCTTAACCTTGCATGCAATCAAAAATCACCATTTGTTATTCATTGGAGACAAAGTACCCACCCAGCTCTCCATCTACAAACTCTCTCCCTTTATTATTTAATTACCTCTTTCAGTTCTAAGATTCAATGAAAATTTGTAATCATAATTAAGAATAAAGTGCACTGAGATTAAGCAGATACAACCAAAAAAAAAAATATTGAGATTCAATATATAATTATAACAAAGAGTAAACAAATATTTGAGATTTTATAATATAAAAAAAAAATTACTCAGAGTTTCAACCCAAATATATATGTGCTAAATAATACACACAGAGATTCAATAAAAGTGTCCTTATATTCAACAAAAAAAATATACTGGGATGTGTGAAAATGTACGATTAAGAGAGTAAAGTATAATCTGAGCATTTACATAGAAGATTCAACGAAAATGCACTCATTTATCACAAATATAAGCATTTCACATTTTTTAGAAAAATGTCACTAATTTTTTTTTTTGATTTTAACTTCAATGTATTTATAAAGATGCCACTAGTTTTTTTCCTTTTCTAAATCTAATCTTAGTGGTTGTTTATCTTTCTAATCAAATGAGTCCCATGAATTTCTATTTCCACTTTGCATCTAAAACAAATTGAAATCAGTCCTGTTATGGGCATAATAATCTATGCCAGAAAAGTAGGGGGGAGTTTATGAGGAATTTGAATTTGAAATATTGTGACTAATCAATTAGTATATTATACGCCCTAGGCGTATATAGGTGTATACGCCCTCTTCCTCCGGCGTTTGGCTTCACGCGCAGGGAGTTCTAATTGTACAATAATTCCATTTATTAATTACCTTAATTTCAAAAAAATTAATTATTCATTCCGCTAATTTAGGCTATATAATTATCACATACAAATATAATCACAATCCTCTCTCAAATCTCAAATCACCAAA
>JAOWAN010000014.1:5576162-5587134 GCA_028566635.1 Lobelia cardinalis
GGAGATTTTCTAGTTTATTACTTTGGGTTACATTTCGATGATACACTCACTTAGATTGATATATTAAAAAAAAAAAAAAAAGAAACCCAAAAACTTAATACACCGACAATTTCAATCGGTTAATCAATCACATATATTACGGACTTATACCATGATATGAAGGTATAAGTCTACACTGCATGCTATTGATTCTTAGGATGAAATTGTCGGTTGACCTAGCATTGTTCTAACGATATATGACATTATCTTCATCATCAATATGACTCCTACACTCAATAGCAAACTTCTGGTCGATACAAAGGCATAATATGTTACAATATTTTTGGGACAACTATTACATGTTTTCCCCCCCCCCCCACTTTTTCTATCTCTTTAGTCCCACATGTTTCATCATATTAAGTTATTTCTTATTTTTTACTACAATCATTATACGAAATTAATTTAACATATCATATTTGGCATATCCAATCCCCCAATTGCTCTAGTGTATCGTGTCTTATATATATTCACAAGGACATTAAAAACAAGTTTAATTCAACTCAACTGAAATGAATATTAATAATATTTTCTAAAATTTAAAACTCTCTTTAGTGAAGTACAACAATCATGATGTTGTAGTCACCTGATCTACACTAACAACAACATTAAAGTAATTATCTAAAAAATGTACGTGCATTTGTATATGATATTTACTTGCATATATAATCTTCAAGCAATTGACACAAGAAAATAGCAATGCAGTTTTGAAAAGTTATGGAAATTTGTGAAATCCAAAATATTTGGGTAATGCTTTTACACCGTAAAGGCTAGGAGTTCACCATGCACAAGACTTCAACACTCCTCAAGTTTGAAGAGTTGCATTTTTTGTACATATTATCCCATCCTCCAATATTTCTAATTGAGTGTTAATTAGTGTTTTCCAATATGTAAAAACTTCAAATTATTATACATTGAGCGTAACATGCAAGTTTTAATGACTCCAAGGCTAATTTTTTTTGAGGATTGCTTACACACGTAGGTTATATTCTATACAATTATATCTTGTGTTTTTAATTATTTTTGCAAATGTAAGCAGTTTTTACTATTGTAGCTATTTTAGTAAATTAACTATTTGCAAATAAAAGAAAGCACGAAGTCAAACGAAAATTTGGAAACTCATTTTAAATTATACAAGAATACTTTTTTACAATCATCGAAAGTAGAAGATAACATTCGCAATTTCGTGCACAAGATTAGATCTTATATCGATAAGTGAATTTTTATAGTAATTTTTTCACTTATTATTTCCACCACTTTCTCTTTACTTTCTCTCCTTTTTTTTTTTTTTTACTGTAGTCATTATTAAATCTCATATCACATCCACAAAAATTGGCTTCCTAGTAAAACCCTAGATGTCCTAGTTTGTTTAAAGATGTCACTATACACTTATCGGTTATCACTTTATTTTGGCCAAAGGGAAAGGGCACCAAGTTATCCTGACGAAAAGGGCTAAATATAAACACGAGGCCTGTTGTAGTTAACCACAAACATTAGGGACCAAACTGGCTCATCCTTGATAAATTAAGGATCCAAACCTGATTGCAGAGAACTTGAAACCGAAATTAGTAAAACTCAGGTAAATGGAAGCAGTAGGGTTTTGTCTAAAACTCCCCCAATTTTGAGGGGTTTTAGGTCTTCAGCCGTTCTCACCCCCTTCAACAACCCCTTACACGGCGTCTCCGTCGAACATCCATCAGCACTTATTTGAAGTTGCAAGGCTCAAGTCATGTCGCAAATTAAAACCCCTAAAACCTTAAGAGGGAGGCGAGAGCTCGATAAGCGTGCTCCCAGACTCGTGAGCCTCGAAAAATTCTAATTTGTATCGATGTTAGTAATGGAGTTTTGATTTTATTAGTTGTGAAATATTTGGGTGTTATTTTTCAGGTGGAATTTGGGAAGAAAACTCTGATTCTACATGGTACGAAAACCAGCAATGTGCTGAATTCAGTATTGACGGAAATTTTTCACCTGAAGAAAGACAATTCTGTGAAATATACTCGCAGAAACGAAAACATTAGGCCGTTCGAGGCCGGAGGCGAAACTGAGTTGGAGTTTTACTCACTCAAGACCGATTGCAGTCTCTTTGTGGTAATGTTCCGAATGCTTGGCGGAAAAAATAGCTATTCCTTAATGTCGTAACTGTTTCTTAAAAATTGAATTGTTTTATATGCGGCATGGAAACAAGTGTAAGAAAAATGCATGTTCAATAAGTATAAACTTTGAATTATGGACAGCTTAGGGCAGTATTTTCTCTTAGTTGGTTTTATAAGAATGATTATTCGTAATAGCTGAACAAGACTCTTGATTTTTGGTAGCATAAATGTATGGTCAAACTGATCTTGTTACTTGTCCTTTGACAATTATCATACATATAAGTTTGTGGTTATTGGAGTTTGTCGATTGGGTTTGTTCGCAAAAAAAAAAAGTTCTGCTCTTTAGTGTAATTAATATGTGCTTCAAGGAAAATCCGAAGTCTTAGGAACCGATAATGTGACTCTTCTTTCATATCCCACCCACCTGACATTGAAACACCCAGTGACCATGGAAACAAAAAAAAATTAGAGTGCACATTTTTTGTAACAAACAAAATAAATTTGGAGTGATAATTACATTTTGCAGTACAACAATGTTTGACCGGTTAGGACGATGGTATTCTATATTTTTATTTTCTCTTGTAATGCAAGTAGGATAGATGATAGCTTCGTGGATGTTATATCGAACTGAGTTTGAATTTTCAAAAGTTAAATATACAGCGCCTTCAAAATCTTAGATGATAGTGCATCTAGGGTCTTATTTTGCATTATTCGATGTTCCAAAATTATTGTCTCCTTCTTCTTGAAAAGTGTTCTCAAATAAATTATCTATAATACTCCCTTTTCGTGGATGTTATATCGAACTGAGCTTGAATTTTCAAAAGTTAAATATACAGCTCCTTCAAAGTCTTAGATCTGGTAGTGCATCTAGGGTCTTATTTTGCATTATTCGATGTTCCAAAATTATTGTCTCCTTCTTCTTGAAAAGTGTTCTCAAACAAATTATCTATAATACTCCCTTAGGTTAGATTGAATTATGTAAGGAATCTCATTAACTTTACACCACTAGATCATAGTTTCAGGGCATGAACGGAAACACATATATAACCAAAAAGTTAGAAATATTGTTTAAAGGCAATGCGAATTATTATTTTGGATGGAGGGACCAAGGGAGTAGCAGGAATAGGTAACAGAAAGGTGGTTACTGCAGAGAAATGAAGCTTTGGTGTTCATTTGACAAACATAGACAGTCCAAAGATCTATCCTATGAATCTGTTATGGGAGACCATCCAAAGTTCTCATTCAACTTTGAGAAACGAACGTTTTTTTCGTTATCTCAGAGGCAAAGCCATATGCGCTGAATGGGGAACAGAGAACTTTGCGTGAAATGTAGCTTTAGCTTTCAGCAGAGTTACTTGTTATTAAAAGAATAGAAGATCGACCACTCGCCCTTTATTTTGAAAGTGTTTCACATTCATTTACTATTTGCCCTCCTAATCGTCCGTCACTTAGCTGAATGTCACTTCTAGTTGCTTTGAACCGACTTAACTCTGATTGATAATTCAACCCTAAATTGTATCAGCAAAAACATTTCCATGTTCCTCTTTAGTCAATTTTTTTTGGATTCACCACTATTTATTTAAGTGACATGATTACTAAATCTCTAACTCTGTAGTAATATCACTCAATCATCCGCCCTTTACTTTAAATCCTGTATTTATTTAGCTATAGGAAGTTCATCTGGGTTGAGGAGGATGGTAAGAAGAAAGTCCACCTCGTGGACTGAACCACAATGCTAAGACGAAGGGAAATGGAGGCCTCAATCAATTTATGAGGCTATTCGTCCACCTCTTGGACTGAACCACACTTGAGGCTCTGCTAGCTAAAGTGGGATGAAAACTGATTTGAGGAGGAGAATAATTGGTGGGTCCATGAGGGCAAACTACCTGAATTGCAGAGTAGCTTGCATTGCACACTAGACCATCGGATCCTCAATGCCTCTCTCATCAAGAAGCCATTGTATATGAATCTTGGAAGGCGAAAGAAAAAAAATAGGAATTTCATGACACGAATGAATCATCGTAATTTGCCACAGAACAAATTTGGCACTTAAAGTAAAGAAAGACAGCAAATGAGAATACACGCAAAGCACTATAATAAACTTGTATTTTTCTCTTCATGGTATCCCTTAAAACCAGAGTTCTGTGCGCAGCAAACTATAAGTTGAAGTCTTGAAGATTGTCTGATGCTTTAGCACACTTGAGTTTTATTTGATTTGAACTGCTGAGGATATAAGAGGTCGAAGATAAGAGTTGTATACATAATTGCTGTAAAATTCTGTTTATCTTCTTCCTATATTATCTTGTTTTACCGCAAGAATGCTATAAAATTCCACAAATTATACTGCAACAGTTAAGTTATTGGTTATCCGGGTCCACAAATTAAGAATTCCTGTTTCCCTGTTTGGATATGCAATACATCTTGTTTGCAGATGGGTGTGAGATCTGGTGTGACAGCTCCGGGGATGCCTTAGCTAAGTGTGAGTTAACCATGGTGGAGAAGCTTTTCTGTTTCAGTTATTTCTTACTATTATGCTCGTAATAAGCATCAACTTCTGTGAAATACTTCCACCAGTTAAAAGTGGAATGAGAATACAAACAGAAACAATTCTGTTCTGTGCTCAAGGAAGGCCTTAATCATTGGCATTCATTAATTTATGTCGTGATTCGTGAATACCAGCTTGAGAACTCTGAGAGTGGGACAAAAGGAAATTGGACGAGCCATCCTAGCTATTGGATGCAGCTACTTGCTTTCTTCTTTATATAGCCAAGATTGAAAGTAAATAAGATGCAGAGCAATAGGCATGCTTTGCATCATAGTCGGCTCTTTCCGTTGCATCGTAGTTTTGTCTTAATGAAAGCATCGTCCCATTTCCTTGTAACAAATCGAATGGGGGTGGGAAATGTTTGTTGATGTTCCCTTCTGCACCTTTGTTGATTCACTTTGACTGTTGAAATCTCTTGCAGGATATTATAGAATTAAGTATATTCCTTCTTTTTGGCTTTTGCTGTATTGCTGAGTGCAAGAATGGTGTTGTGCTTTTTGCAGTTTGGTTCTCACTCAAAGAAGCGGCCTGACAATCTTGTAATAGGACGATGCTATGATCACCATGTATATGATCTTGTTGAGGTTGGGGTTGAAAATTTCAGAAGCATGGCATCATTCAAGTATGATAGGAAAATAGCACCTCTGATAGGGTCAAAACCGTTCTTTGCTTTTATCGGAGAAGGATTTGAGAATGTGGAAGAACTGAAACATTTGAAGGATGTTTTGCTTGATCTATTCCGAGGCCAGGTGCATCACCTGACCTTTGATTATTTTCCATTCACGTGTGCTTATTTCTTTTTTTGTCTTCACTAAATTTGTTGTAACGTAAAGTGGCATTGATTTCTTGACACAGGTTGTGAAAAACCTGAACCTTGCTGGGCTAGACCGTGTTTATGTGTGTACTGCTGTGTCTGCAACTAAGGTGTTCTTCACTCACTGTGCGCTGCGGCTTAAGAAGTCTGGCACCATAGTTCCAAGGGTCGAGTTGGTTGAGGTTGGCCCTTCCATGGATTTGGTAGTTCGAAGACACCGTCTGCCTGAAGAAAGTCTTAGGAAGGAAGCTATGAAAATAGCTCCGGAGTTGACGAAGAAGAAGGTAGGCTGACTTGGCCCTTAGCAATTATCTCCCTTTCCCGCTTCCATCCTTTCCCTTCCCTACAAGCATTCACTTTGCACAGAACCCACTGATTCTGCAATGACACATTGTAAATTGTTCTATTTTATTTGTCGTTCTCAGGAGAAAAACGTGAGCAAAGATCCAATAGAGGGGAAAATTGGGAAGATTTATATTCCAGATCAGCAGGTGAGTACAAGCTCTTGCGACTACTATTTTCTGGGTCTTGCCACCTGTCTTGGTATACTTGGTAGTGAGAAGTAATAAGCATTTATAGTTGTGGTGCAAATGACTTAACTGTGATCACTGAGGTTGCGACTGGATAAATTTTGTGGGTACCTATAACTGCAAATATTGATTTACTTTTTGTGAAGCAACTTGAAAACAGCTCCCTTACTGACTAGTGCATGCGAGTCCATCAGTGGCTTTTACTGAACCTCGTGATTGTTCTTATTTCCACTATTTCGTTTCCCAACTAGTTTCAGTAGCAATTCCAGGATGGAAGATATTAACACACATGGTTGAAAATGTACTATCAAGCGTTACAAAGTTTTTCAACCAGAACGTAGTTGAATTCAGTTTGTTATTTTCAACTGAAAGGGACCGTTTTCTCCGGTCTGTAAACCTTAAGGTCAAAGTTTAAAGGAATATGATACTATTAAATCCAGCTAGTACTAGTATCCAGTTAAATCACTCCATCCCTTGAATGTGAAGAGTGCACTATTGACTTTCTTTAATCAATTTAATTACATTTTGACCACAACGCACTTTGCTCTCATTTTAATAAGAATACGAAACTTACAATTCATAGTATTTCAAATTAGTTTTTTACTGGTCACCTAAAATGTGAAAAAGGTATGCTAAATTTTAAGTTAATTTTACTCATGTTTACTTTAGAAAAGGAAAGTAGACCTTTTTTGTTGACGTGAAGGGAGTATTATGATTGGGTATAAGTAATTAATTACCTGTTAATGATGAGGCTTGTCAGCATATGCATTTTAATTACATGCAATAAAAGCATCAAAGGGAATCAACCTATTGGTGAGGGCCGAAGGGAACCTCAGGTCTAACTTACTGATCGGAACCGATACGTAGTGATATGTAATGATATGATATGGCATGCAAAGTGAAAAAGTAAGAGAGATAGAGAGAAAATGGTGGGATCCTTGATATGATATTACCATATCAATATATATCGGATTCATGATTTAAACATAAGTTCTATGAGATTTGCTACTCTTGTACAGACACACAAATGAAAGAATAGATGAAGCTAAAAGGAGAAGAAAAACATGAGTTCCTTCTGTTAATGTAATCATGTTTTTGTAGGTTGGAAGTACTGCATTACCTTATATGGCAAAGGGAGTTAAAAGGGAGCGTCGGGAAGCTAAGGGTAAAGGTGAGGGCAAGCAGCATGCAGAAAAGAAGCAGAAGCAGAAGCAGGATATTGAATCATAAATGTTCTGCACAACAACTGGGTTCAGCTTGATACCGAAGATGCAGAAGCAGAATGCTGAATCATAGATATTCTGCACGACATTTGGGTTCAACTTGATTCAATCCTGTTGCCTTTTTTGCTTAGAGTTGGAAGGTTTTGCCAACTGCCATAGGTTTTCTTTGGTATCTTCATTTATATGTTACTGCTTTGTGCAATAAGTTTTGGTACACTAGAGGTAGAGAGGTAAGCAGACTCGGTTGTAAATTATTTTACATTCGAAAACTACTTGACACCCACGGGTGAATTATCAGAATGATTTTATTGCCGATTGGATATATAGATTAAAATGTTGTCTTTGTTGATTTGCATATTTGAAATTTCAAATAAGGGGCATGAATTTATCTTTTTATATAATTCTATTAAAATGATTATTAATTTCGATGTTTGAAGTGTCAACGTAATTAATTTTAGAAAATTATACATATTCAGCTAATATAAGTTATAGGATACAATATAATCCTTCTATGATATTAGATTAATCATATAGATATAGAATATTCCTTGTAAATTATAATACTACTATACATCCATCTAACTTTTATCTAGTGATTACTATTTATTTGTATATTAATTTATAAATGGTCATGTGGTTAATTATACGTTAAATTGACCGTTATTCGAGAATAATTTAGAAAATTCACTTATAAAGTTAAGAGTAAAAAAGTAATTATATACCTATCTTCTTATTCCATATACACAACCACCACCAACAACAACGACCACCACCACCACAGGTCCACAACTCAAATTAAAATTTAAAAATTAAATCACTTTGACATTATAGATTGTAAAATCGGCTTATAAATGATAATGCTGTCAATTGTACGTTAAATTGACCGTTATTCGAGAATAATTTAGAAAATTCACTTATAAAATTAAGGGTAAAAACATAATTATATATCTATCTTCTTCTTCCCTATACACAGCCACCACCACCACCAACAACAACAACCACCACCACAGGTCCACAACTCTAAATTAAAATTTAAAAATTAAATCACTTTGACATTATAGGTTGACTAGTAAAAGTCCAAGGGCACGTGACGTAATTTTTAAAATAAAAATTATTAACTATTATAAAAAAATATTAGATGATAACATAATTCTTAAATAAAAATAAAAATTAATTAATATTAATCAGCTAATAAAAATATTTAAATTTTATAAATGTAAAAAGAAAAAAAATTGCTATAAAAAAACTTTAAAAAAAAAACAAACAACAAAATGCAACACTTTTCTTTACACACTTACACATCTACACTTTTCTCTTATACACACCCCAACACAAATTTTCTATTCATTACTATTCATTTAAAGTGGGTCTTGCAAATACCATTTATACTATAGATAATTAAAATTTTCAACTTCCAATCCTAAAATGTTAAAAACGAAATCCATTGTTAATTTAAAACCCAGACCACAAATCGACATATGCCTTCCACCCAAATCGAGGCAAACAACAACCCAAGATACATTTTCTCGGAGAAAATTAAATTGTTAGCAATTTTTGCAGTTATCTTTCTATTAACCCAGAAAGAGGAGAAAGAAATAAAGGTGGTGAGAATGGCATTGAACGCACACGCTTTGGTTCCAAGACCAAAACTTTCTAATTCAAGAACCAAGAAGATGCTGCCCTTTTCGGACACTCATAAATCTTCTCTTCAAGAACAGCCCAAAGGCCAAATCAAGAAAGGAAGAGGAGAACGATGGTGATTCAAGTTAGGGCTGAATAAAAAAAAAATGTAAAACCGAACCAATCGAACCAAACTGACGAAATCGAACGAAAAAAAACCGAACCAATGTATTGGTTTAGTTTCGGTTTTTAAAACTATCAAAATCGAGAATATCGGTTTGGTTGCGGTTTAGCCGTAATTTTAGAATTTTCAAATCGAACCGAACCGAGATAATATTACCACTATATATTTAATTTTTTTTAACTTAATTAATTACTTATATTATCAATGTATTTATATTTTATAATATTGAGTATTATATTTATATAAATTTTCACTCTTTTTCTTTTACTTTCGATTTTTTCTCATTCAACTTCATTATAGAGAATTATGTTCACTACAATTTTGTAAATTCAATCATAAAATTGTTCTTTTTTGTGATTAAAAATCTATATTCTATGAATTTGTTCTATCACCTATTAAAATTTGAAAATTACATAAATTATTTTCGAAAACCGAAAGTTTATGAAAATCGAACCGAAAAATGTAAAATTGAAGAACCAATTTTTCATATTTTTGGGTTGATTTCGGTTTTGAAAAATGATAAAATCGAACTATTGGTTTGGTTGCGGTTTTGATCAAAAGTCATCAAAACCGAACCAAACCGAACCATGATCACCCCTAATTCAAGCTAGGGCTCGATCAGATCTGCGATCTGATCGTCTCATCTCTGGTCCTTTCCGCAAAGGAAAATCACCTCAGAACTGTATTATCATTTTCTACACTTTCTATAAAGCCCATGTAACGCCCCCAATTTTTTTAAGTAAAATTAGGACTTGAGCGTTACCAACATAAGCCCCAAAACAAGATACTTAAATTAAAAATAATTTTTTAATTTAAGATCCAACAACAATTTTCAAATAAATCATAATAGTCTCGGAGTCTTAAGCTCCTTACAATAAAATAACCTACTAGTAAGCAGATTCTAAAAAGAACTTTTAAATACTTGACCGTCACGCAATTTTCTGTCCACGGTGCTATTTATCTGCAAGATATAAAAAGAATGAACTGCGAAGCCCAGCAAGTAAAGACCACTAACCTAAACTAGAGGACCAAGCACATCGTTCGAAAATAATATTTTAAAATATATTTATATTTCGTAAATCACTGAAACAAAGATCATGAAAGATCCACATGAGGATAAAAAAAAAATGTTTCAAATCCACATTTCGTTAAATCGATTAATCATACCACCGTCCCATACTAGCAGTACAATCAATTAATCTCACATTATCCAAAAGTTCAAGAATCATTAACCAATCAATCCTTAACGACTACGACTACAACATTCCTGTAGCACAGTATCATATTCACTGTGTCACAAGCATTCCCCTTACAGGGTATCATAGACTTCGTTCCGGAACTAATTAGCAAGGACGATCCATATTCATATTCACTGAGGTTCATAACAGAACGTAGTCGGATTGACAGTTCAAATATAATTTCATAACCAGAGTATCAAAATTAATAAGGTTCACATGCTCGATCCATTTTGAAACATTTTAAAATAGAATATTTTTAAGAAAACACAAAAGTATTTTCATTGACTCATTTAAATCAAAGTATCATTTTACAAAACAAAGGGATTAAAATCAAACTAGGAAGAGTCAACGGTCACTTACCTTGAACACGACGCACACTAGAGCACGTCAATCAAACGAACTTCTTCCCAATCACAATCACTATTTGTACCTAATTATCACAAGAATCACTTTTAACACTGAAACATAACTATAAGGTTTAATTAGCCATTTCTAAATTTTAAGAGGCTGATTGTAAACTTCAGAAGCTTAAGGTCCGTCAAGGTCCTAACCATTGTTAGTTAACTCATAACTAATCCAGAAAATCAGTCATTTTGTGGACTTTTGAGTCAAGATTCCTTGCTTGATTCCTTTGAGATTCTTGGCTTGATTTTCTTCTTTGGCTTGATTTTCTTCTTTGGCTTGAT
>JAOWAN010000014.1:5596585-5614267 GCA_028566635.1 Lobelia cardinalis
CGGAGACCTTTTAAAACGGATGTCTTCCTGTTACACAGCCATGTCAAAAATTGTTCGTTAGTATTAAGTTGTAAAAAGTCCGTTTATAATTATTGGCTTGAATACGCGATAAATAGACTTTTGTATTAAAAAGGTTTTGAGGCAATTAATCAAATCTAATAAAGAGTGAATCCTAACAATTTCGTCTGATTCAATCGGACTATTTATAAATATGATCGTTTGGTAATTTTTCAATTTCAAATATGAAATCAATTTAAATTGTGTTATCAAATCAGATTAAAAACCAAAGCTTAATGGTTAAAACCAACATCTGAAACTCTTTTTCGACAATTTTATCCCTTTCATATGCATTTAAATTTATTACTTTTTTCTTTTCCTTTCTTTTTTCACACATTTAATTTAATAAAAATAAAAGAACTTTAAGCATTTTAAACTTTAAATTTAAAAGAATTTTAAGTTTTTAAAATTTTAAATTAAATTATTAGAATTTTGAGTTCTTAAAGCGATTTTTGCAATTAAATGTTAATTTTATATATTAGATTAAATTATTATGATTATATATAATTAAAATATAATATAATATGAGATTATATTTGTGTTTCATATGCATCAATTAAAACTACTTTTTTTATTCTACTGCTTTGTTCTAATAATTTTCTTTTTTATTCTTATAATTTTATTTTTACTATAGATTTTTTTTTTTGAAATTAGATAAGAATTTAAAATATTTTAACAAAATAAATGTAACAGTATGCCTCATTTAAAATACGATTGATAATTTATTTGATAAATATCATACCAAAAAATAATTTTTAGAATCTAAAATATAGTAAATATATATCAAATAATAATTTCAATAATAAATAGAATAAAATTAAGGATGAAGGTAATATACATTTAACTGTTTAAGTGGCTATATAAAAATAATTAAGTAAATAATAATAAATTTAATATACATAATAAATATTTAATAATTTTTATTTAGCATATAAGCATTCTATTCAAAATGAGACAATGTTTATATTGGTATTCAAAAATTATAAACATCAAACAATTTTTATTAGAGTGTTAAAATGGACAAAAGATAACATTCAATTCAGTAACCAAACAGTTTTATTGATTTAGCTTTCTGCTTTCAGATGTTGCTTCTTAATTTTCAAGACATATCCAGACTTGTTATTAAATTTCAGCATTCAACACTTCAAATAAACCAACATCACCTTACTCTACTTTCAAATATCATTCGCTCCAAAAACTTCATTATGTAACTCATTAGCCTAATATCTCTATAATTTGTACAACTTTAAATGTCACCTTTATGTTTATGTATTGGTAATTTGGTATAATTCTCCTTTGCCATTCATAGATGTTTTTTTTTTCCCAAGTAACTAGTCAAGATATGTCATCTAGGCGTTCTCGTACTTGAATGCGTATTTTATTCGATTCTAAAGCTTTTTCAATTTTTATTTTTTAAGACAAATTTTTACCGAATTCATTGATTATGTATTGCTTTTTTTTCGTTGAATTAAGGGTTAATTGCATTTTATATTCTAAAGTTTTTGTAAAATTATCAAAAGGGTTCCCGGTTAGGAAAATTAAGTCTTAACCCCTGAAGTTGGTCATTTTCGATAAAAATCATCAAAAACTAACGAATAGGACTGCCGTACAAAATAGGCGAATTTTTCATCAATATACTTATCACACGGGCTATCTACAATTTATCAACAAAAAAAAAAAAAAACCACCAAAACCAACCCCCCACCCCAGCCGTCTCCTCTTACCCAACTCCTCTCCCAGGCGCACCGCAGCCTCCTCAGTTCTCAAATCCCCACCGGACTCTAACCCGACTCGAATTACCAACAACAACAACAACCATATTTACCAAATATCCACCTTTACTCCGTCAGACATCTCCTTCAATCATCCTCGTCAGCATTCTTCATCCATTACTTTCGACGCACGTGTTTCCAAAAGAAACTCCGGCAAATTGGATTCAAAATCGGATTTCCAGCGAAAACGTTCTCCCGCATCTGCTTCCCGGTGGCTGACTTCACCATCTTATGCTGGCCGGAGACAATCACCTCTACTCGATATCCCACTAGTTCCAAGCAATCCCATATGCGCGATTCCGAATCAGAATCGGACTTCACCCCTGCTCTGCTGTCGCCACATTACACAAATCTTCGACACCGGAACACTCCAGATGATTCGAGATCTGGGATGGTCCAGTGACCGGCGCCGTAATTGATTATCAGCTTCAAGGTCAAACTTTCTTCTTCCATGGCCGGATTTTGAGAGTAGAGAGGCGATGTTGGTTGGGTTGGAACGACAGAACTTGCCCTGGGCTGCTTGCTGGACTTTGAGATGAGGGTGAGGGTAATGGCGGATTGTGGGTGTATGTGGGTGGTTTATGTTGAAATTTTAGAAAGAGGAGGAGGATGTGGTTGGAGTTGGAATTGGTGGTGAGCTGCGGATTTTCGATTTGAGAAAAGGGGAGGGGACTGTATGTGGAGTGCGGTTGGTTTTGATGGTGGGAGGTTGTGGTGATTTTGGAGTTGGGTGTCAATGGTGGTGTCAATGGAAGCTATGGCAATGGAGGGTTGCTGCTACTCGCGGATTGAAGATGGGAGCGAGAAGAGGGTGGTGTGGAAATTTGGAGAGGGAGAAGGATTATAAAATTAATTTTTATGCATTTAAAATTAAAATTTAATTAAAAGGATTGTAAAATCAATTATTAATTAAAATTAATTTTATTTCCATTTTAATATTTTTTTGAATTTAAAATTATTACTATAGTTAAAATGATTTTAATATTTTTAAACATTTAATTATAATTATTGATTTAAAATAAAATTTTAATCTACTTAATAAATTAATTGAATTTTATTTTATTTTTATAAATAAATTAAATTAATTTTATTTAATTGTGTAATCTTTAATTACATTTACCCTCTTAATTTACTTAGGTAGAAAAATATAAAAACATCCATAAAGTTCGTGGCTTAGGTCAAGAAGTCAATTTTTGATGGTTTGATTTGGTTTTTTGTAATTATTAAAGTGAAAAAGTAGAAGAGAGATAGAGAAATAATGGTGGGACCTATAAAAAATCAAAAACTAAAAACGAAGATAAAACGACTTGATGACTCAATTTGTAGATTTCTGTCAAAAATGACTAATTTTGTAATAAACAAAATAACATCAGGGTTTAAGACGCAATGTTTCGAATTGAAGAGCCCTTTGAAAAATTTTACTAGAACTTCAGAACCTAAAATACGATTAACCCTTCCATAAATCAATAAAATGATGTTATACTACATATATTTTCTACTACATCCATTTTAAAACAAGGTTCTTGCTAAAAAAAATAGCATTTATTAAATTTTTTGATGCTAAATTCACATCTTTCAACTATCATATAAGTACAATACTCCACCCATTTTAAAATAAGTGATCTTTTAAACTTGTGCATACATTTTAAGAAATATTATATATTTATAAATTCATCATTATTAAATAGTTTCTCTTTATTATTAGTAGAAGAGATAAATTTAATTACTTTACTATTTGTAAAATAGATAAATTCAATTAATGATCACGGATAGTTGAGAAAATAAAAGAAAAATTTAGAAAAGTAGAGGTAAACGAAACCTAAAAATTCTAAAGTGATAACTATTTTTGAACTTTTTTTTGTTGCTAAAATGTCACCTATTTTGAAACGAAGAGAGTATTTCTTAATTAATATAAAATATTTGTGCATGGAAGTTATTTAATGCTAGTATTAATTTTTTTTATTTACATACATATAATATTTATTACAATTTGTAATGGTTATTTAATATTCCAACTACCCCTAACTCTACATTATACTGATTTTTCTCACTAACATCCATAACAATAAATATGAGCTTTATTTAATATGGAGAAAATAGGAACTAATATACTCTCGTGTCTAAATTATATTGGTCAAGGGATAATAAATTAAGGCTTAGAAATTAATGATTTTTTTTTCATTTTTACACTTGTTAATGATTAATTTGACAATTTAAGTTACAATTAATTTACTTTGTATATTGTATACTTATGAGTATGATAAAAAAAATTAAATAATAAATATCTATTTAAAATTGAAATCACCAAATAATTTGAGAGTAACAAAAATAGAAAGTTGGTTATATTAATGAGACAAAGGGAGTATATCAAAAACAATAAAATTATGCATCGAAATAAAATCATTTTTTTTATAATTTAGATTTTGAAACGAGGTAGTAGTTACATGAACAAAATATGTAAAATCATCTTTTTAGGTGTATTTAGCTTTTATCTTTGATATATTAATTAGTAGTGATGTAATTATATTTATAAATTTCTTACCAGTTACTTAAGTTTGCTATGCTTTAGATAACATATCATGAATTCTATTAGTTCGATCGGAGATAAAGGTAGTTTTTGGTGTTTTTTTTTTTTTTTTTGTTCAAAGGGGCATGAGAAATAATCGAACCTAAAACCTTACATATTATAAAATTCGACCCTACCACCGAGCCATCCCTTTATTCCGTTTGGTAGTTTTTGGTGTGAATCATAAGTTTCTTAAGACATAATATTTTACATAAATGAAAATTTCATAAACATAAATCTATGTCTCAAGCATACACATACGTGATTGTTTTGAATTGAGAATCACACCAATAATGTTAGAGCATCTCCAATGAACAAGTTAAATTCCAAATTATAGCTTATGATAGTGTTATATATTGCCTTTTTTTTTTATCACCTCCAATAATATCATCTATATTTTAGCTTATAAATATATTATATTTATTAACAAGAAGTAAAACTTGAGAGAGATGAATGATTTGCTATATTTAGGGAGAGAGAGAGAGAGAGAGAATACGATATTAAATTTTGATTTTTTTAAATTAAAAAATGATTTGCTATTTTTATGAATGACTTGCTATATTTCACAAGCTTGTTATAATTTGACACGAAATTGCTAGCGTGCGGACGCTTAAAGTATTTGGTAAAATGTTATAGTTCATTGGTAAAGTGTTATAACCTTTTGATAAATTGTTATAGTTCAATTATCATATTATCTTAACATGAACAATGATATGATAATTGTTAATGACAAGTCATTGTAATTACTTTCACATAGGCGGTTTAGTGAAAAAAATGGTGGTTTCGTAATGTTACAATGATATGATAATTGAACTATAACAATTTACCAAAATGTTATAACAATTTATCAATGAACTATAACATTTTACCAAATACTCGTAAACGTTCGCATATTCGAACGTCCTCACGGTAGAGGGGTCAAATTTAACAAGCCCATTGAAGTTGTGAAAATAAGCAGTGCTTACTAAAATTTAGTATTTGATTAGCCAACACCCGTTAACTGGAGATGCTTACAAGCAATTACAAGGATAAATGAAAAATTACAAATTAAGTCAATGAAAATATATCTTTATATTTGATTTAGATTTTTTTAATATGTATCCTTTATTTGTCTCACCAAAGAAAAATATAATGCACAAATATAACAATTAACAATTGAGTATTGTATAATTACACAAAAATTAATTAAATTTCAAATACTTGTTGCAATTGCAATTATAAACAATATTTCAAAATCTCTTGAAGGATATGGTCCGCGTAATACGAAAATAAAATAATAATAATATATAGTGGAAAAAGAAGCCTTTATTCTAGTAATTTCAAAAATTTCCTTGGGTCACTTTTGGCATTGAAACGAATTTTATTACTCCACCAACAAACACAATCGGAAAATCCTCCTCCTTTTGGCTTTCTCTCTCTTCCCTCAAATCTCTCTCCGACAAGCCAAGCGAAATTCTAGTACGAGAGAGAGAATATAGAAAGAGAAAGAAAAACTTTGACAGCCAAAACCTCTATCTATCTATGGTGCCTCTTCAGTCTTCACTGGAGGAGGAGGAGGAGCTTTAGGGTTTAGTAATTCCCCAAACCAAAAACCTCGAAATGGAAATGCCAGGTAGGCGTTCATCAAATTACACTTTGTTGAGCCAAATCCCCGATGATCACTTCCAACCGCCACCGCCTTCCAAATCATCCGCCGCCTCCGGTGGATACTACGAGTCTCACTCCGGCGATAAGTCCAAAGGCTGGGACCTCACCGATCGGATGATTCAGCAGAGCCGGATGGTCACCACCGGCGGCTCAACGACGAACTTTGCCGTCTCGATGGGGCTGCAGCGCCATTCGAGCGGGAGCAGCTTCGGCGAGAGCTCATTGTCCGGTGATTACTACGGTCCGGCTGCCGGAGGAAGCGATCCTGATGCATTTGTCCACTTGCATGACGGCGTTGGTGAATCGATGAGATTGAAGTCGTCTGATGGCGCCGGTGGTGGTGGTGGAGCACCGTTGTCGTCGAAGAGCTGGGCGCAGCAGACAGAGGAAAGTTATCAATTACAGTTGGCATTGGCTTTGCGGCTGTCGTCGGAAGCTACTTGTGCAGATGATCCAAATTTTTTGGATCACGTACCTGATGAGTCTGCTTTGAGGTCCGCCGTGCCCTCTACTTCCGTAGAGTCTATGTCTCATCGGTTTTGGGTATGTTTATTGTGCGTTTTATCCTCTCAAAACTACTATTAATCTGATAGCATCTCCGAGATGTTTCTGCAATCCAATATTAACCTTTTCTTGGCTAGGTGTGCGCGGTGCATTTTTTATACATTTACTGTTTTGGTGAATTGTGTACAAATGTCTTGTGGATAACGTTAAAACCTGGTACGGAGACAATGAAATTTAGGTTGTGTAAAGTTGGTTGCATGGATCGTGATGATCAAAACTAAGTGATTTACATGAAATGGAATGACACAAGGCTAGTTATTCATCAGCAGTATTAAATATGTTGGTATAGATTTTCAAGGGCAGACATCTTATCAAGGGTTTGTTGGCACGAAGGCATGAACGGAGTGGTTTTAAATGATTGTGGACGTGATCTTGACTCTTATTGTGCTCTTGATGAGTGGAACACAATTGGTAACATCATACTCTTTATTGCATAGAATTCATTGTTTATGGATTTAGGAGTTAAAGCGTACTAATGAGCTTCTATAAGTTTATATGGTGTGGTGGAATTTATTCTTGTCTTTTTGTGCATGTGTTTTTGAGGTTTTCAATATTATGTAATGATTGAAGTTAGTCATAAAGGGAAAGAAAACCATGAGACTAATGACTAGAAAACTAACATCAGGTAAAAAACGATTAAATTGCGAAGGTGAACTCAACCACTGAATCCCAAGCTCTAATGCTTGGTAGTTAATTGGATGGTGAGTTGGTAAATCATCTTCGTTTACATTTTCACTGTGTCGAGTGAGCTATGCAGGTTCTCGTAGAAGTTATCCTTGTAGAAGTTAGTTATGGAGAAAAGATGGTTGGCTGTCCCCCTTTGCCTCATATGGCTTTATGAATTGGAGCAATATTCAAGGAATGAAATGCCAGTTATAAAGATGGAAGACTCAATGACGGCTCTGTTATTTTCTTGGATTAACAAGTCATGCTCACAAGATCTCGATGATTTTGTGAATTTAGCAAGCAATTTATCTTTTTGTTAAGAGTGTGCTGCAATCAAGAGGGTTCCCGTTTACTGTATGCCTCCCCCTTGGTGGCTTTTAGCCTGTGTATTCTATGGCCATTAGAACTTCCAACAGCACAGTTTTTGAATAGAAAGAAGAAATCTATAATACAAATTCCAGCTTTTGATTTGACACTATCTACAGGAAAAGTAACTTTTAATTCCCACCCTTAAAATTTTCCAATCTCGAACATTTATTCTAAACATCATTCCTTTCATTTTTCAATTCTCATTCCCTCCATTTTTCAGTTCAAAACTTCAAAATACAACAAACTTCTGTACTTGCAAACTTTTATAATTTTAATTATAACATTTCATTTTTTAAAACTTAATTATGATATTTAAGTTAATTTTTTAAGTTATTTTTTTCTTTCGAACGCTGGCACGAGCACGGGCATACACTAGTATATCAAGAAAAGAAAGAGAAAATGGGATGCCCAAGTCGTCCTTGGAGAAAAGGAAATACAAGAGCATAAAGCTGAACAAAAAGAAGAGGCTGGAGACTGGAGAGAAATAAAGAACCGTGATAACTAATGGGAATACCGGCGAATGCACTCCTAGCTGAATCCAGAAGCTAGTAAACCACACTGCCACAACAAAGCTGCACTGTTTTTCCTACCAAAGCCTTTGACTAACCCAATCATCTACAACCACATTGAATAAGGTATTCGTAAGATAGCTTTTCGTTCCTTGATATTTAGGATCCTTTGAGCTTGCTGAACATCAAGTACATTGTTAGAAGTAACATAAAAGCTCTGTACATGCCTCAAATTAGGCGCATTCGAATAGACTACAACGGGAATGTAATAGTTTGTGTTCAAATTGAAGTGATTATAGATCACTTACCATTTGCCAATATCAGAAAAAAAAAAAGTTATTAATGTGAATAGTGTAAACAGCGTGCCTTAGGGCCATTAGTTAGTGCCATTAGTGTGATGACATCATCTAAGTATGATACTCCACGGTGGTCTCTCGACTTGCTGGTTTTTTGTGGGATAGGGTTCTCAGGATGTGAAATAAGTAGGGTTTGATGTACAATATAGTAGCGAGTTTTATGTAGTTGTGATTCTCAGTATCAATAATCACATTATTTTTACTACCTCTGTCCCACTTGAAAAGGGACAATTTGACTGTACACGCAATGACGCAAATAAAAAAATGGATTGAAAATATGTTAATTTCCTTAAATGCCCATCAACTTGTAGCCCATTTGTATCCGTTGCAAAAAGGGAGGCAATATTGCCAAATGGATGACCCAGATGTCCCTCTTCAAATAAGACAACCCAAAAAGGAAAGTGTCCCTCTTCAAGTGGGATATAGGGAGTAGTATTTTTCAAGTGTTAAATGGAGGTGGATCTCTTGCATTAATGGAAGATATCGATTGTGGGGAACAGTAAGGACCGGAAGCTCCTTTTTAAGTTGGTTTTCGTTGTTGCTCTAATGGACTTCTCCGTCCTTCGTTGTTCCTATCTTTTTGATATAAATCGTTCCTTTTCTAATAAGAATATTTAAAACCGGTAGTTCTCTAGTGTCCGGCAGTTTTCTGTGAAAGAGAGAGAAAGAACAAAGAAGGCGAGCCAGAGATCCACCATACAGCAAGGATCCAGAAAAAAACAAAAACGAAACAGAAAAAAAAAAACGAGGCAACAAACACTATAAATAAGCTGCCCTCCAATTTCTAGCCATATTTACTAAAGACAACCCTAGGTGTGAGCCCCAAAACTCCTCTCCCAAAGAGGGTGAAAAGAGATCCTTTCCCACAATAGAGAGAAAGGCGATTCATAGATCAAAACGTGAGAGTTCCTCTCAGTCCGAATATAATAATGCAAACTAAAGAAAGCACACATCTGCAAGACCCAGGTGTCTGATTGTTAACAAATCCTGGAGCTCACGGAAGAGGGGCTTAGGGGGGGGGGTCCATGCTTTGCATCGCACGGCTAACAAAACACACCATAATCGCCATGCAACAAGGCAGTAAAGGAAAAGATGATCGTGCGTCTCACGACTCCTCAGATACAATAACATCCGGAGATAGAGCCTTTTTCAGTCGTCTCCTCTGATCCCAGTCATTGATGATTAGGAATGCTTTTGTGTTACCAGATGGCTAACTCTTAATTAATCAAACTTATCAAATCACATTCTTGAGCACACGTTATTATCTCATCAGTAAATATGTCTAAAACATGAACGATGAAAATGCTGAAGTTTGCTTTCCTCTCCATTGCTATTATTTTTCTGATGGGACTTTTAATTCATCGTGGATTGCTTAGTAACAAGATTCTCATACTTATGTTTCTCTAGTTTTCTTTCTCTTAATAATTTCTTTTGGCTAGCAAAGTATCTCTAGAGATACCTAAGTGTATAAAATTTGCACGTAGGATTGATTTGTCCAGCTTAAAATTTCTTGTGGATCAGGCAAATGGCTGCTTATCATACTTTGACAAAGTCCCAGATGGCTTCTACTTCATCCATGGGATGGATCCTTATGTATGGACTGTATGCACTGATCGGCAAGAGAGTGGACGGATACCGTCACTTGAATCTCTGAAGGCCATTGATCCTGCTATTGAATCTTCTGTGGAAGTGATTTTGCTTGAGCGACGGAGTGATCCCAGCTTGAAGGAATTACAGAATCGGATTACTAGTATATCCTGTAATTGCATCACTACAAAAGAGGTGGTTGACCAGCTTGCAAAGCTCATCTGCAATCGTATGGGGTAATATTTCATCAACTTCTGTTGTGGAACACCAGATAATCTTGCATCTTCATAACCTAACCATTTAATTCTATTGCCTTCTGAAGTGGTGCAGCTTCCACGGGAGAAGATGACCTAGTCCCACTATGGAAGGAGTGTAGTGACGATCTAAAGGATTGTTTGGGATCTGTTGTACTTCCGATTGGTAGCCTTACTGTTGGTCTTTGCAGACACCGGGCTTTGTTATTCAAAGTATGCTCTTTAAAAAATTTTCACTCCCTCTTTTCCACTGAAAGGATCCTCTTTTGATTTGGATGCTCCTCTTAAAGAGTAATATTTGAAAAATCTTAAGCTATTAAATGATATGGGTTTCCAAGTTTACCTGTATTATAGGACAGTTCTGTATTATGCGAAACTTAAAAGTAGAAAAATATCTTTAAGCCTTTAGATTAAAGTTTTATGAAAACCTATGTCTTCAAAGGTTGACTTCCAAATGTAGACTCTTTGAAGGAGTATTAGATTATGAACTCCTCTTGGGCTGCAAGTTCTATATCTTCCTTGCACATGTTCCTGGGGTTATTTTGTTTTTTAAACTCTCTACTGTATCTCTTCCCAAGCTTCATTTCCTGTTTGTTTTCTACATTTGTGTATTTGAAATGTGTTGTGGATGATTAGGGGGATTCGTAAGCGTTCAAATTTTATCTCTACAGGTGCTAGCTGACTCAATTGATTTACCTTGTCGGATTGCCAAGGGATGCAGATATTGCAAAAGAGATGATGCTTCCTCTTGTCTTGTTCGATTTGGCCTTGACAGGTAGACCATCCTGAGCAATGTACATGTATATATTCTTGTTAGCGTTTGCTGTCTAAGAGTTTGTGGTAAAAATTGATCTCTCCCTCTCCCTTGCATACTGATGACCATGCTATATGATACAGCATGATGGCCCATTTGTTTCTTTATCATGATCTTACTCTGTTCCTTGACATGGGTTGTCACTTCCTGAACATCAGTGCTAGGAAAAAGTGGCTAGAGACACACATTGCTTGCTTTTGTCCACCTTATAGTTTACCATTAGATGCATTAAACATCCTTCTTAATTTGGACAATTGTTGCACCAGTTGACTCAATTCTGATTTTGGCCTCATCCCTTGCCCCTTGGGATTTACTGATTAGTATGTTACGTGCATTTGTAGTTGTGAGCGAGCTTCTTTTCCTAGTATTTTCCTCCTGTTCAAATTTATTTCTCCTTGATTTTGATGAGTTAGCTCCAATCTATACCTGCTTCCTGCTACGTTGGAAGCTCACGCGACTAATTAATATGTCTTTACAACAAAAAGCACAGCTGCATTGTGTAGACAGTGCAAAAGTTCAATGACTTTATGTAACATCGGAAGAGAATGTAGTCCTGCCTCGAATCCCTGCAGCATCAGCTAAACAATGGCCTTGACGTTGGCCTTTACTTTATCTAAACTGCTATGCTATACCAGAGTAGCATCAGCCCTCTCTTTATCTTGTTACATTCTAGATATATGCACTCTATTCGCATTGGATTCTTTAAATAAGCAGATCAGCTTCACATATCAGAATATCCCTTATTGCAGGGAGTTTCTTGTTGATTTGATTGGGATACCAGGATGCTTATACGAGCCGGACTCCTTGCTAAATGGTCCATCTTCCATCTCAATTTCTTCACCGTTGCGCTTTCCACGATTCAGAGAAGTTGAACCTAGCATTGATTTCAGGTCATTGGCCAAGCAGTATTTCACCGACTGCGAATCACTTAATCTAGTATTTGATGATTCTGCTGCAGGTAGCTTTCTTGACCACATGCTGCTGCCATGTTTTCCAAACAACTTTTTTGCCCCTGAAGGCTATTATCCTTTACGATTGCAGAATACCCCAAATTAAATGGAACGATGAATGGCGTCAATCATAAGCTAGAAAAGTGTAGAGAGGCTTTAGAACAAGTTTACACAGTAAAACAGAAAACAGAATGCAACTTTAGCTGTGATAGGAGTATTAACCGAGACAAAGTTAGGTTAGTCATCGGGAAATATCAAAAATGGAACAGTTTTGATATTTAGCATCAGTAATTAATCAGGATGGATAGGATGTCATTCATATACGAAAAGTGGTGAAATAGACAAGCCCATCCGAATGTAATGTGATCAAGGTTTACCCCTTAATTGGAAAGAGAAGTATTTTATGATAGCTTTTAGTCTTATGCTACTCTATGGAACTGAAATGTTGAGTTGCTAATAAAGAGTGCATTAATAAGACGAGTTTCTCCTAAACGCAAATGCAATGGATGTTAGTTACAATTAGGAAAGACAGAATTCGTGGTGAACAAATTCACGAGACATTAAAAGATGTCCAACTAGCAGAGAAAATAAGAGAAAATCTTTTCATATGGTTTTGGACTCGTACAACATACACAGCTTGGTGTACCCATTAGGAAGTGTGATGGTATCAATATCAACCCAGCTAGATGTAAGGGAAGGCCAAAACTAACATGTGCATCTGTAACAAAGAAATATATGAATGAATGTGCTATGTGATGACCTTGTCTTGGACTGTATCGAGTGGTGAAAATGGTGGCTGGCCCCAAGTGACTGGGACATAATCTGAGTTGAGATTACCTCAAACAATGTGGAATCAAAGTTTCTTTAGAGCGCATAGATTGAATCGTATTGATGGCTATTGCAGTTTATTTGGGGCACTTATGGGTGCTCCTTTGAGTTGTGTATTTTCATAGATATTATTGATTATGAATGCTTCTAGGAAGACACATGCTCAGCAGCTCATGTTAAGCATTTAACAGGAACACTTCATAGTTGTCTAACAAATACTTCCACTCCCTCAAAATGTCCACAAGTTGAACAAAATAAAATAACTCTTGGAACTCACATGTGTCGTTGCCAAGCTTTCAACTTTAAATTTATTTGCATTGCAAGGTTACAGTTCTTCCCTTATCTCCCTTCAACAATCTGGCTTTAGTGTGCCTTTTAGTGTTGCAGACACGCTGGTGTGCAGTTTTGTTAAATTACCTAAAACACATGAACTGTTTTTCATGGCAAGATCAGTATCCAAGTTTATGTCCTGAACAGTGAAGTTGTGAACATGTTTAGGTTGGAATATGTACCACTTTACATTACAAATTCACAGAAAAGGAGGATTTTATTGTTTGAATCAATGCAAATTACGTTATTGTGAAACTTATTGAAATGATAAATCACTTGATGCACATATATATATATATATATATATTTTGTAAATTTTACTCTCTTGCAACACTGTTAAGTTGTTCTGCTTTGTTTGTAAAGGTCTTTCTGCACTTGTGAGTTCATGTTAAGGTGATAAGCAAAGTGGCATATGTTTGCTAGGACAACAATAGTTAGAACCTCAACTCCTGTCTCAGTAACATGAAAAAGAACGATACTATTAAAGGCCCATATTAGATAACATGATCTTTGAATTGTTATACCCTTGAAAGTTCCTATGCATTGGTACAAGTTTCCAACGATAACTTTCAAAGAAAGAAATTTTTTAAGATCAACTTTGGAAGCTCTTGTTTATGAAGTGTAGATATCTATAGTTGTGAACGAGATACAATTACCTAGTCCATTGGTTACGTTTTGCGAAGAATTGTCCATTTGGGTGATTTCATGCGTTTTTCAATTCTGGCTGGTAGAAATTATACCATGATTTGACTGTGTCCAGACATCTTACTGATTTTGTTTTCTTGTTGGTTAATACAGCTCTTGAAATTATCATTTTTTTGAGTGCAGGAGATGGGGATACTGGTGATGCTATGTATATTAAAAAATCTGAGAGAAGTACTGTAGATATAAATTGCAATGTATCTAGTCCAAGCAACAGCAACGAAATTTCTCAGATTACCCCGCCTCCTAAAGTTGCCCGGCTCAGGGCTCATGAAAGAGATTTACAGCTTCCTAGAGCGTATAGTTTTCAAAATGTTATAAGCTCAACAAACATAGTCAAAGATACTGCCCCTTTGAAGCATATCCAAAAAGTTGGACAGAGGGATGTCCCACCATTTAATCCCGCATCTGGTCATATGATGGACACAGCGGATGATCGGCGGTTTGTCGAGGGGGGGCAACTGGTTTCCAGTGTAAGTAGAGAAATAACCCTTGATGTGGAGGATTTGGACATTCCGTGGACCGACCTCATCTTAAAAGAGAGGATAGGAGCAGGTAATTTTTCTCTGTTTGGGGTAGCATTTAATTTAAGAATGCAATCTCTATGTTGGACGCGCTGCAGTTTCTCAGTGTTCTTTCTGGAAGCCAATTTTAAAGAAACTATATCATTTCGTTTCAGGCTCTTTTGGTACGGTTCATCGCGCTGATTGGAATGGTTCTGTAAGATATCTGCTTCTCTTTGCTTATTGCTCTCAAACTTAGGCAATGGAGTCAATTTATTTATGACTATCTGAATGCATTTTTCTGTGCTGTTTTCTTTGTTGGTGAAAATGCATTGCTAGGCCCACAATGCTACTTAGCTTCGTCTTAAGGCTTTAAATTGTGTGCCTATATACATTTAGGGGTATTATGATCTCAGATCCTGGCAGTTGTCACTGTAACATATTTTGTCTTTTGTGCAAGAGTTAGATGAAGGTTGATTAACATAGCTTTGTCGAGTTGCCAAACTGTCAATTTACTACATCATGCATAGAGACCCTGATGCAACTTGAAGGGGGCAGGTAGGAGCTCACCCCTTTCTCCTAAGGTGCAGTTGTCGTTGCGGCTTTTGGGTTTTCCCTCTGAATTATGTCATAATGGACGTAAATGTCTGGAGGGGAGGGAAGGAGAAACAATCACGAAGGCGAACACCCCTCTAGTGTTTTGGGCATATTATTGCTGTGATTGGAATGGGTATGCTAAGAGGTGTCATGCTGATGCACTTCTCTCTGCCCCCCAAAATAGATAAAGAAGTTAAAGCAGGAAATAAACATAATTCTTTCCTTCACCAAAGCAATGCTAGGACAAGAAGAGCATATAAGTATATATCCAAGGTAACTTAATAATTGCCTAATGTATTCTATATATACTGATAGAACTGGATAAATGAAAAAGAGAACTTTAAGATCCAATATTCCTGGAAACAGGTCAAGGTTTTTTTTTTCTTTAAATTTTTTTTCTTAACTCAAGAAAAGGTATAATACTAGAGTAATCCTTCCAGTACTTTTAACCAATTCTAGAAATCATTATACTAAGTCCACTGTCACTGGAGCAGCTGAATAATCATTTCTAACCTCTGGACTCTTTTCAGGGTATATAAAATGTTATATCTCTGTGTATTTTTTCAGGGTATATACAATGTTATATCTCTGTATTTTTTCAGGGTATATACCAATGACCATTTGGTCTAGTGGTATCCCCGTCTCTTTCCTATCGGAGGTTAGGGGTTCAAGTCTCGATAGTATTGAGGACAAATGATAAGATATCTCCTAGCTTAGACCTACTTTAATAAATTATAAGGGTTGGGGTAAGGTCTATGTCCCCTCCAACTTAAAAAAAGAACGCGAGTAGAATATATACATTAGTGGCCATGAGGGCGAAGGCACAAACAAGGGACAAAAGAAAAGGAATAGATAATGATGGTTATTCCGAAAACCTACTCACCTGCAGGCATTTTTATGGCAAGAATTGGAAAAAACCCTATCCAGTCCGGTGGTCCCTTAAATACAGGCACAATCTAGATATCTAATATAAAGTAAAATTTTCAAAAGGTCCACAAACAGGATAAACCCAGAAAAATCTCCTCAAACCAAAATAAAGTTATGAACTCAGTTTAAGAACGACAACTTAGCTGAGCCTTGTACCAATTTGCCAAAAATATAATCACGACAGAAATATGCCCATGGAACCTCTGGGAACCGCGATAAGGGGGAAATGGATGACGCCTGCCTGCACTTTTTTTAGGGACATTGTGGTCTATATACATATTGGCCATAGCAAGGAGATACCATTCGAGCATATGTAAGTTGGGAGTTGAAATCTGTTGCATCTCCAACACTACATGGATATATGTCTTACTGTATCATAATACTTTCCCTTTTATATGCGCTTTAGTTGAATCTCCACCCTTCATATATGCTGGTAATACAATGAACTTCAGACCTCGTATTTAGTTACTCTTATGATGATTCATAGTAGTTGGTAATATTTTATCCTTGACAGTGTTCCATTAACCAACCATATGATCTTAATATTTCCTTATTTGCAGGATGTTGCTGTCAAAATTCTTATGGAACAAGATTTCCATGCGGAGAGATTTACAGAATTTTTGCGAGAGGTACTCTCAAGCCAGCTTTCTGGTTAATTCGACTTATCTTTATGAATAATTGCTGATCTCTTTCTATTTGACAGTGTTCATGTTTCTTTATATCATTTCACTGCTTCTGTTAGGTTGCAATAATGAGACGCCTGCGGCATCCAAATATTGTCCTATTTATGGGTGCTGTTACACAGCCCCCAAACTTGTCCATAGTCACGGAATACCTATCAAGGTTTAGAGCCTCCTCCTTTCTTATTACCATTGGCATATATGAGAATCAGATGCCACTATGTATACTAATTCTTTAATGCTTGTTTGAACTGTAGAGGTAGTCTGTATAGGCTTTTGCATAAGCCCGGTGCAAAGGAAGTTCTGGATGAGAGGCGTCGTCTAAGTATGGCATATGATGTGGTATCTATCTGACACTTCAGAGTTCTCAAATTTTATTCAGTGTTATTCTCTCAAAATAAAGCATTCTTGGGATGAAAAGCAGAGGATGTGTAATTGATGTGAATGTTTTTCTCCTGCAACTTGAGTTTATAATTTCAGAGAGATCATTCGAAACTGCGATCAGTTACTCACTTTTTGTAACTCCAAAATGATACTCGTAAATCAGAGTGAAGGTTTTGGAAATAAAGGAATGCTTTTGGGTATACTGTTGACGCATAGTGCATCTAGTCATCTTGTCTGACCAGCATTTTCTCTGCCTCTCGTTGAATGGGCATTCCTGTTTCCGCATTGTTTTGGGTTTATGTTAATGGCTCAATTTATATTTTTCAGGCAAAGGGGATGAATTATCTTCACAGACGCAACCCTCCAATTGTTCATCGAGATCTGAAATCTCCCAATCTTCTAGTTGACAAAAAATATACTGTCAAGGTAGAGTGCAACACGAATCACTGAGCATGGACTAGTTGCACGTATTCTTCCCCTTTTCATTCACTGTGACTGTGTGACAGTTGTTAAAGTACACTCTTTCCTTCAATGCCTGTGTTTTAGTTTATTGTAGGATACTATATCGATTATGTTATATTCTCTTCCCTCCCCCCACCCGATCAGATTCTTGCCCCTTC
>JAOWAN010000014.1:5616371-5640552 GCA_028566635.1 Lobelia cardinalis
AGTGCTTGTGCTAGACATGTGCTATAAAATCACTCAAAGCACTCTGATTCAACTTTAAGGTTTCATCCCATGCTGTGCTTTTGGTATTTTCCTGTAGCTGATATCATCTATTTATATGTGTATTTTCAGGTCTGTGATTTTGGTCTTTCCAGGTTAAAAGCAAACACATTTCTTTCATCAAAATCAGCTGCAGGAACTGTGAGTTTCATCTGATTCACTATACAGTTCGAGTCTTTATGTTTATCTAATTTTTATGCATTTTGACCCAATGGCTTTAATTTTATGTGGTCTTTGGACATGCTAGTTGATCACGTTTGTTGTTTTCTTTGTTGTGCTAGCCTGAGTGGATGGCACCAGAAGTTCTTCGTGATGAACCGTCAAATGAGAAGTCAGATGTATACAGCTTTGGTGTCATATTGTGGGAGTTGGCTACTTTGCAGCAGCCGTGGGGTAACTTAAATCCTGCACAGGTTTGTATGGTTCATTTTAAATGCTTTTGGTGCAATCATTACAGATAGAAAACCCAATTAATAGATGCTTTTGGTGCAATCATTTAGGCATATGGTAATCGTAAGAAATTTAATTTTTATAGTAGAAGACACTTAATTATGTGGCCGGAATGAGAATGTTAAGATGTATATGTGGTAAAATTATGAAAGATAAAATTGGAAATGAACATTTTTTAAGATGTGGAAGTTGCGCTCCAGTTGGAGATAGAATGAGAGAAAATCCCATGAAGATGGTTTGGACATATTACAATGTAAGCCATTTAGTCTACCAGTTAGAAGGAAGTGTTATTGTATAAATGTAGAGCTCTTAATAGCAACCTAGAGGCAGGAGAAGACCAAAATTGAAGTGGAATTCAACAATAAAAGATAGATATGAACGATGTGGCATATGTGATGACATGGGATTTGTTTGAACTATATGACAAAAGTAGACCCTTGTAAGTGACCACAAGTGCTAGTGGCAACTGCAAAGTTGAGTTGAAAAATTAAATAAAAACAGTAAGAACGCCAAGGAGTAAGCTAAGGAACCCAAGAATGAGTAGAATTGGGAAGTACACGTCTGGTAGGCGAAAATGTTAAAAACAGCTCCCCTTCGAGCTACAAACAAGGCCTGAACGGGAAATCTGTCAAAGCAACCTTAAGACTATGGTCCAAACCAGAACCTAACTTAACAGCAAATGAGGAAGAATCTGACTGTTCAAGATGCTCTTCTTCCTTGCGATCCAGACCTGCACCCTTGAGCATGCTGCATGCCTTGAAGGTGTGATCCTAGCTTCTATGCCTTCAGAGTTGCAATATCTCCTATTGCCTCGTATAAAACAAAGATAATGAAATTACCTAGCCTAGCTCCTCCCAAAGTGGGTTGCAACTTTCAAGGAGACGTGCACATGTCCTCTCCATAAGTAAATCATCGTGAGTCACCAAATGATTTTAGACACTCTTTTATCCCTATAACATGAAGGGTACAAAAGATACCATGTCCCCAAAGGCAGATGTGCAAGTGGAGAACCTTCTTATTGTGATCTGTAAGTTCAAGCTTCTAAGGTACTTTTACTCTAGTGAATGATCGTGAAATACCAAGTAGCAAAAGAGGGTGCTAAATGGCCTTGATAAATGATCCGAGGGGTCATCTCAACGAGTCAACAAACTAGCCAGTATCATGTCAAAACCGAACAGCTGAACTGTAGTGCAATTAGTTGATTAAGGTCTTTAAAGCTAGTTTATCTCATGTCAGCCACATTGAACACATAACAAATACTTCCTCTGTTCTACTCCCTCCATCCCAAAAGAATAGTCCACCCTTCCTTATTTGTCGGTCTCAAAATAATAGTCCGAGTTATAAAAATAACAACAATTGTAATGTAATTTAGGAATGGACCGAATAGTACAGTGAGACTATTATTTTGGGATGGAGGGAGTACTGAAATTGTCCTACCATCCTTACTGATAAAAACAAAAGCCTGCCATCTGTCTTTATGATGTTCCATTCAGGAATTCTTAAATGTTAAGATTGCAATGCCCTTAAAAGTTCCGAATTTATCCTCCATACATGTAACAAACACGTTCGATACATAAAGAGTTGTTACCTATCCATAAATATTTGACTTTTCATTCAAGATCCCTTTGGGCTTAAGGGAAGGAGAGCTGTTGATGTGACTACTCACTTTTTGTCAACTTCTCCAAGTCTTTCTAGTTTCCCCAATAATTATGTAGATTACATTGCAGGTTGTGGCGGCTGTTGGCTTTAAGTGCAAAAGGCTTGAAATTCCATGCGACTTAAATCCTCATATAGTTTCCATAATTGAGGCCTGCTGGGCCAAGTGAGTTGTTCATTTATGGGTGTTTAATTTAACGCCTTACCTAGCATTTTGTTTTGATGCCGTACATTAGTTTGATGCTTTGTTGATAATATCATGTTACTGCAGCGAGCCATGGAAACGCCCTTCCTTCTCCAATATCATGGAGTCATTGAGACCATTGATAAAACCTCCAACACCACAACCAAGTCGTGATATGTCATTACTTACATGAAGGCGTGAAGCATGCCTTCGAAGTTTCAGTTGTGCAGATATAGGGAGATATATTGACCATCTGATCTTTGCAGCGAATTATCAGGTGTGTTTATGTTACTAATACACCTTTCTTGTGTTTTATCGCGGCATGTTTTTTAGTGTTCAAATCTGATGTTGTGCCCCTCTCGAAGAATTCGTCCTGGTTTTTGTTGTATGGTGATTTTGTTTTTGTACGAGGTGGTAAGTTCTAATCCTGCTTTAATGTGGGTTACTGCAGGCTCATCGTTGTACATATCTCATTCAGTTCACCTATTGAGAATACTAATTCTTTTACGGAGACCAAAGAAGCCGCAACGCCACTGACGGAAAAGAACATTGTTCTAGGCAAATCAATGGTTCTGGTATAGGCAATTGGAAGGTAGCTCATAATTTTGTATCTATGCATATTGTAATTGAAAATTCAGTTTTATAGGAAATCAAATTGATGGGAGCAACACTTTTCCGAGTATATAAATTTGATATCTCATTTGATATCTCATTTTATGTTCTACATCTTTATACGTACTATATTATTTAAAATTTAAAATTTTAGAGCAGTTTTTTACTCTCTCCGTTTCCTCCGTTTTAAATTAGTCGAGGTTTAAGGTTAGATTAGACAAATCAAGGAATACATTAAATATATTTTAATTTTTCTATTTTGCCCCTTTTTTACAAATAATGTCTTTTCTAATTTTTTTTATTAACTCTTATCTTGGAATTGAATACAATGGTAATTTAGGAAAAGTGAAAAAAAAATATGCATGACATTAATTATTTTGAAATACTTTTTTGTTTTCAAGAGGTCAACTATTGTGAAATGGAGGGAGTAAATGGTTAGGATGAGATTTAAAAAAGATGGGATAAACAATGAGACAGAGAATGAAAAAGAAGATTCGGACTCATGATAAGGCAAACAAATCAACATAAGCTTTAATTCAAACCTCTGTTTAGAAATAGTGTCACTTGTTCCTTCTTGAAAGCTTAACTTCAAAATTTTTAAATTACATTTTACAAATTCTTTACAAATTTTAGATTTTAATATTTTAGTTACCGTAAGAATAATAAGTGATTTGTTAAAAATATTATATACTTTCATTGAGACATGTAAATTTCTAATTTTTTTAAATAGTTAATTAAATTGATCAAAATGATTCAAAATTTGCCTCTTATTTTAGGACAGAATCAAAAAAATGATATGTATTTAGACACATTTGTCAATAATCACTTTAATTAACAAAAGTCAACAATTTTTGAGAAGCGAATGAGGTGATTAAAAGAAAGGGGGAGTCGAACATAGCAAGTAGTAAAATAAAGAAATCGATTGATAGTAGATCGAACTAATAAATATTAAATAGATCTTTCTCGATTAATTTTCATGTCTTTCGTTCTTCGAGAATTAGAAAGTCGTTCGTCGGTGTATTTCCATGTAATAAAATCGAAAGGAGTATTTCAAAAGACAACTTTCAATAAATGGAACGCGTTAGTTCTCCGCTCTCAGGTTGGGCAGACTATTTATAGAGAACAAATGGTTATCTCGGCTCATTAGAAATTGGCCAGGTAAATTCATTTCTTGATAGACGGTATTTTATAAATACATTAATATCTTAAATAAATTAACCATTTTTTAATTTTTCGATCGCTTCTTCCATGTTTGATATAAAAAATTACAGATTCGAGTTGCGACAGGGCAAGCATGCCTTGAATCGAGGTGTTCGGAAAGAAAAGGTTGTTTTAGATGAATTGAAGTGGATTTTTGCGGGACTTGTATAAAATGTCGAAAATGGTTGGAGTTCATCAAACACCAATGACATCACTGGATTTATCGGCCTTCGGCAAACTACCCTAGCCACCAATGGCTTTAGTCAATTTTCCATCATCTCCTCAATTCCTTGTGAGTTCATTATTGCAGTGCGACATGAATTCTTAATTTGATTTTTTGTTTTCTGAGTATTGGAGCTTTGGTGTGATAATTAAATTGATTGCATTTGGTTAAATAATTTAAACACAAAAACAACCCAACCTGCAATTAAGCAAATGAGGCCTTACATCCTTGCTAAGTTTTGTTACTAAATTAGGGAAATTTGTTACGAGGATAAACATCATGCATACTATCATTTTTTGTATTTTGTTTTGGTGTTAACTTTTATAGTAATTTGCAAAAATAACATCTTTAAAGAGTAAACAAAAACAACAATATATATATAGAGGTAGTCGCTCAAATGAGAACCTAAATATCGTAGGAACTATAGGAACCAAAGACACAATAACGAAAATATTTACTGTGTTAGGAGACTCAAATACACAGTACTGAAAATATTTTTACTGTGTCTTTGAATCTCCCAACACAGTAAATTTTTTCGTTATTGTGTCTTTGGTTCCTATAGTTCCTATTTTAATTGGTTCCTATTGGAGCGCGCCCATATATATATATTTAGGAAAGTTATCAAATACAAACCATAAATATCATACAAACGTGCGAACCTGTTGTATCTTAGTACTTTTTTATTGTATCTTCGTTAATTTTGTTGCATCTTAATTTTATTGTTGTATCTTAATAAGACCCCGTTGTATCTTATTACATTTTTGTTGTATCTTCGCATTTTAGCTAGTTTGTTGTATATTTACAAACATGTTGTATCTTTTTATATTTTTGTTGTATCTTAGTTAATTTTCTTAACAAAATTCTTGTGTTGGATCTTTATTTTACAAAATACAAATATATAACTAACATATAATAAAAATGTACTAAGATACAACTGGTTCGTACGATTTGTACGAAAAAGGTGGTTTGTAGCGGAATAAACCCCTATATATTTATTTATTCATTAAGGTCCACATTCCTACACGGAAATAGGGTGCTGACCGAAGATGGAGTAATCGTGCCAAGTAAAAAAAATTAATATGGTGTAACGTTTATTATGATAATATGGTGTGGTGTAACGTTTATTCATATATAGTTACTAGTAATTGTCCGTGTCTTGAAAGACACGGTGCAAGTCCTTGATTGATTGGACAATGGTCAATGGCTCATGTAATTGACCGATTAGATTGAATGAATAGTAAAAAACATCTTAGCTATATAATATAGACTAGGGGAAGCCTGTGTCCCGAGGACACGGATTATTTTATAATAACATAATTTTATAATAAATATTTTTAAAAATTTATAAATATCTTTTAAATTTTATAAATATCTTTTAAATTTTATAAATATAAAAAGAAAAAATTTTTGTTCAAAACACACACCTACTACACTACACCCCACACACTCCAATCTCAACTCTTTCCCCCACCCACACATTCCCAATAGATTCCCCTTTTTCTCCCTTTTTTTTTTTCCAATTCCAACACACACACACACACCCATAATTTCCCCAAATATTATTATTCACTAGGTGGATCCCACACCACCCTTCCTTATATAATAGATAATAATTTGATCGTATGTAGTTATCAACCAATCAAACACAATCAATTTGCATATAATAGGGGTAACTGGCATCTGGAACTTCATAATGGCCGGATCACGAATTCAATATCGCTCCACTTGAACATATGGTTAAGATGGTAAAACTTGATCACTAACTTCTCACTTTATTACATATCATTCAATATCATATTTCAAACATTACTTATTTTCCATCTATTACCCCTATATCTATACACTCACATAAATCAATTCAAATCTTTCAAATCACATTCTCTCTCCTCTTTTATTATTTCTTTCCTCACATTCAAACCTTTCACATCACATTTAAATATTATAAATTACAATCAACGGTTCACATCCAAGGGCAAAAAAGACATTTTAATATAACTCTCATATTTACTCATCTCACTCCATCTCATATAGTGAACAATGCCATATTACACCATATCACACTATATTACACTTCTGATCCCACCATAAGTGTGGTAACATATCAACGTAGGTGCGACGGGCTGAATGACTTTCTGGCCAAGTGGGGGTGGCCGGGTGCAATTATTATATGGAGTGCCTAGACACTCCTTATTCATGGAGTGCCTTAATGCACATTGACGTTATAAAATATGCACATAACATAATTACAATGCACATAACACAATTAATAATGCACATAAAAATAATATGTGCATAATTTATAACTGTTATGTGCATTATGGCACTCCATATAATTTTTCAGGCCGGGTGGGTGATCCAATCAGGAGAGTAAATTGTAAGCGCGCGACAATTCAAACATTGAAACAGAACCAAAAAATGGAGGGAACTCCAAAAGCGGCAAATACCTGTACATAAAAACAAACAACTCTCTCTCTCTCTCTCTCTCTCTCCACCACCACCTCCATTTCTTTTGAAGTCACATCCGCGGCCAGGTTCGACACGATTTTACTTCTATGCATCTCTCGATTGATTTGATTAGTTTTTTATTAAGTGGATCTGATCTCCATTTCCTTCGAATCTATTTAACTGTCCGCATCTCGGTGATTGGTTCACCTACTGTTGCTTTTCGATTATCTCTCTCTTCTCCAAATGCTTCACAGATGCTCTCCATTATCGACATTCAATTTAAAGCTAACATCGTTTTCGCAAAACTGAAACTTAAATCCAATGCTCCTCACTTTGTGGACGATTGATTGATTGATTAATGTTTTTTCTGTCAGATTATATCTCCGTTGCCTGCAAGGCATTATCAATGTTCTTTTAGTGTTGGCATTTCTAGATTGAAATTCGGGGCTGGTAAGTCATTTTTTTTTAAATTTATTTATTTATTAACTGGTAAGCTGATAAGTCATTCTGTTTTCTCTCTGCTCTTATGATGCGGTTGATTGACATTTTCCTCGATACATGGTTTCATAGCAGTGCATCCTAAAGTTAACTGTGCATTAGGTTCTGAATTCTGATCAAGTTAAGAGGTCTGAAATCTGAAGCAATCAAAAGTATCAAACTATTTTCCTTAGCTAATGTCATCGTAAGTAAGAAGTTCAGTGTCCTACTGTTTTATTTATCATTGGCATTACACTTAAAATCGGCTGGCTGATAAACTGTCGAGTCATTCTTTTTAATGTTTTTGCGCATATATGCATATGCATGTGTTTTTGAGTTTTAATCGATAGTGGAAGGTGATATCAAAAGTTCTCAATGGAAAATTAGGTTTTAATCAGATTGATTATCCAGTTTAAAGCACCAAATATTGTGTATCAGGTTAGATTATCATAAATAGGTTAGAACTACACTGATTCTGATTAAGGCATGAGTGTATCTGCAGTAACACATGTCTTAAATTTCTTTGTCAGAATTAATGCTCATTAACCTTCTGACCATGTGCAAAACATGCCTGAATAATAACTTAATGATTTACTTATCATGCTTTCTTTTTGAAAGTCATTCTAAGCCATCATTAAATATTCTTTAATATATATTAATATTCTCTAGATTCTAGAATTTCAATATCTACAAACATATTAGTAAATCATCAATAACATTTTTTATAAAGTCGCAGCAACGAATCAAATCTCATAAGAAATAATCAAAAATTAATCGAGTTAGACAAGAAAAAGTCAAAACATGATATACCTTTAGAGGCCAGGGAGGGGGAGGGGAGTATATAATAGTTGGCGTGTACTAATTAAAACATAATATAATAGAAACATGCCATTATACATCTCCATGCCTGGGTGAATTCTGAAAGGGAAATAGTTTCAAACATACTTTTAATAAGTGTCTCCAATATACACAAACTATGTGTTAACATTAACAACAACATTTCTGTAAATCCTTTGGTATGGAGAGAAAAGGACAATGAGACTATCATTTTGAAACAAAGGAAGTAGTTTGTAGATGTCTGCTCACTTATGTAGGACTTAATTTGTGAGAAATTTATGTTCTACATTCTCTGATTATCTGAGGGTCAACTATCCTTTGCACAAATGTGTAATTGGTACCATCTCAGCTTTTCTTTGTACAATTGTGTAATTGGTCCTATTTCAACTTTCCTTGGCATAAATGTGTAATGGTTCTTAGCAACTGTTTCCAAGGATTATCACAGCTTTCATACCTGTGGTGTCTCAACCTTCACATAAACGTCTTAACTAAACTTTACATAAGGGTACAATTGGAAGACTAACCTCTACATATAGGTGCAATTGGTTCTACACAACTCCGGCAGCTGTCATTATAGTAAGATACTAACTACATGGTGCTAACATGCTAATATTTGAGTATATGGGATAGCATAGCAATTACTGAGAGTGATCATAAGGTATAGCATAATATGCGAGTAATTGCTTGATGCCTTTTTAGAAGTTCTGCAAATAGTTTTATCATAATTTTCTCATGTTACCCGATCTCATGTTCCATAATCATTCTATAATTATTCTTTCCATGCACTCAATTTTCTATGCACAGTTTAGAGGATTCTATTGAATTCTAATAACAGCAAACAGTCACATTAGGTTTAAAGCACAAAACCATCTTCTCCTCCATCTCAGAGTTTTACAAATTAGACAGTTTTTCAATGTTCTTTTCCTATGAAACTGAGTCAGTCTTCCCATGATCTAAACGCCACCTTCTCGGTCCCCAAAGCCATGTAATTTACATACTACCTGAAACCTTTTGGAGATATCCTCCAGAATTCTGATTCCAGTGTGCGTTATGTTTCACCAAGTTGTTGTCTAACTTTCATCTGCCCTTCCCCTTGTTCTTGCTAACTTGCTAGCTGGAAAGTGCAGTCTTGCCATGAGTGGACGAGGTGCTCTTGTGGCTTGGTCAAATCCTCTCACACAAACAAATCCTGGTAGACAGTGAAATTTGAGAGTAGGAAAGGAAGCGGCTAAATAAAGATTTCTGAACCAAATTAATGCTATTTCACATCCATAATCAAAAAGAACATAAAAGGCAAAAAGTAAAGGCATGGAGGGGGTGCTAATTTTGCTCAAGAATTAGGTTCAGGGGATTGTAAAAGACAACAGAAAGGGTCACAAGCTTTTACAAGAGTATGAAGGTTGAGGTATTAGAGGTCTTCTGTGGCATGTATGCCTTTTAGTCTGGATATGTTCTGAAACAACCCTATACCTAGGTCTCTCTAGGTGATCTAGGTCTACTGCCAAGGTTACTCTTCACATCGTCGTTTACTTGTAAATTAAGGTCTCTAACCAAATAACGAAATCTAAGACCCTTCCTTATGCTCATATCATATGATTCTCACTTTTACTATGCATTTTTCCTTGTAGGAAAGTGCTGGCTCCCCTAAGAGCCCAAAAAAAAATACCAAAGTAACTGTTCATGATTATAGCTCACAAAACAGTATGTGAAACTCGCTTTTATTTCTTTTCAATATTTCCGCAATTGCTGCTTTCCTTTAAGGTACTGCACAATTGAAACCCACCCTGTTTTTTGTTCTTTGACCCCAATAATCCCGACAAGTCATTCTTGGTCTCGAGCTACATAGTTGGCATTTCTTGCATTCACTCACTTGGAGACATTGTCAAATTTTATCTCTGTCTTATCTTCTTTAGCATTGAAATTTTACTGCACAGCTTTGGTGGGTTGACATATGTACATACCTCTCCAGAAGCAATATTGAATACCTTCTGTTGTTAGGCCTGGTACACAATAGATTGCTTAACATCAGTATTGGAATATTTCTGTTATTGCTCAATGTTAATACTAGAGCAGACATTACATATGTACCCTATGCTTGGTATTACCTTTAAAAATCGTTGGTATGGAGGTCCCAAAGAACACAGTTCTCCTTGGTAAATTCCATATCCAGGATCTAGGAACATCGATTGGGTTGAGACTAGAGTCATGGTCAGCAAATACCTGCAAATGAATTGAATTTAGCCTACAAGAACAAGATCGTTACCAGAAATTGTCTAATCTGAGACACAAGAGAGTAGAGAGTAGTGCAGAGGTGGCATTACTGCGTACCTCATTAACCTGAAAGTATGTGCCATTCAATGGAAAGCTCCCTCTCATAGCAGTTCGACATGGTATCTGATTGTAACATCATGATTGGAGATTAGTTCTTTATGTGATTCTCTGACAAATTTGTATGCCTACCAACACTTGAACCATACTCACCAAAAGTGTTCCTCGGACAGTTTGTGAGTTGGCCTCCCGTAGACTATTGCATGAAAAACATGTTTGTTGGTCACATAATCTGCCTAATTCTTGGGTGCTACATCGCCCTTCTGGTGGTTGAATTGTTTCTGCTGTTTCACCTGACATGAAAGAAGGATGAATTGTGTTAAGATAGTTTTGCAAATGCTAATACATGGGCAAAATTAAACATATGCTAGCTTGCTTCTTAGAAGGCTTTGTCTTTTGTTGTTCATGAAGCATGTAGGTGTTCAACAGCAGTCTTTATCCTCAGCCATCTTGATGTGTCTGGTGACATTATGTGTGTGCTATCTGTTCTACTTACCTGGTGTCCAGATGGCCAGAAGGTATGAGGATGGATCATCAGGTTCTCGTTTGTCCAACTGAAAGTAAAAAGATATATATATATATATATATATATATAGTCAAATAGAGAAATTGGATTGCAAATATCAGCTCTGCAAAAGCTAAATGGAGTGAACTCACCCCCTCAAGCAGAGGATGTGAATCTGGAAGCTCGTAGCTGCACAAGGACAAGAAATGAGTTAGCATCACTAAAAGTGCTTTCGTCCATTGAGAGTTGTTTACCTCTCGTTTCCTTTGTTCTAATAGGGATTGCATCTAAGTTAGCTATTTCCCCCTTCTTTAGCACCTGGTTTGCTGTATTGTTATATTGTGGATCAGGTTGGGGCATCTTTTATTAAAGTCATTTCGCGAAAGGGCCATTCCCAGTAGGTCTTTTACGAAAATCATGTTCAGGCTAGTGGTCTCATTAACAACTGGAGTTGTAGGAAGTGTTCCCTTACACTTGGTGCTCTGTCCTTAGCCGGCTCACGTTCTTAAGTTTAGGTGTTGGAATTGAAGCCACTTCTGGAGTCAATGCAACCAAGGCCCTTGACATATCACCATCTTGAAGGTCCATATTCTTTTCCATATAGTTCTGCAAGTTTTGAGTGAACTCTTCAATGTTGAGCTTGATAGTAGGAATTTCATCAGGATCCTCACCAAACCCGTCTTCTATATCCATTTCTTGGTATTGTATCTCTTCTTGTTCCGGAGTTGTTGGGACCTCAATTATTGGCCCCGGTGTTGCTGGCTCTTCAATAACTGGCTCATTGTTAATGGCTGTAGGCTGTTCATCCATTTGGCAACTAGGTGGAGGTAGAGGTAGCTGCTGGCCATTGATGATTCCGATAGTGCTTTCACGAGTTTCTTTACTTTCTGTTGCGCTCACTATACTTTTCTCTGCTGGAGCTGGCAGGGCTAGCCTTGCACTGCATTGAAGATCAATTAGTTATCTAGAGTATGTGTTATGATAAATATATGCAGGATTAAGATTGAAAAGCAATGTCGTTGATTGATATTATATCTGCTTACAAATAGTAGGTTATCATAATTTGGTGTTGATAGAGACAAAAATAATACCCATTATTGCACTCAAATTTTCTGTTCTCTAGCTATCCATGTCTGATGCACATAAAGCATGTGTGGGTGTGTACATATGCTTGTATGTATCAATGCATTTATAGGGTTGATAATTTGATGTCTGAGACTGCAAAAGTGATTTTGCTAACATCTAAAGCATAGTTTAATCTGCCAAACTGAACAGAGTTCTTGATTCTGAAAAAGTGTTTACAAATACAGGCCACCTGGAAAAAGAAGAGAAAATATGGACCCACGTGATACTAGAAAAACGATGAGACGAACTAGTAGGCAAACCTTGCAAATGCACTTGCAAAGTGTCTGCACTCTCCTCTCATAGGACAGGCATTGCAATTTGGTTTACTCTTTGTACAGAACACCTACAAAACATAATAGGCTTTTAGCACGAACCTATTCATCTGTTAAAGAGAAACCTCAAGTTTCATATATATAGTGTTACCTTTCCAAATGTAATCATCTGGTAATGCAGCTCATACCTGTAAATAGTTGGATCTTAAATCAGCATGTACTGGTGGATTACAATTACTTCATCTACTTTCCTATAAGCATGCATCAAATAATTGTTTTATAAAAACATTAGGGTAAGAGTTTTGGCTTACAGTGTTCTCTGGTCAAGCTTGCAGAGTCGTGGCCAAAGATATTTTTGGATTGACTCCAGTACCGGGTACCTGCGAGTAGAGTGCGGTATTAGCATCTTTTTCATAATGCTTCCAGCATGCATAAATAATCTGTTTAAACTTCTCACTCACATTTCAAGAAGATGCAATTGAAGCGACTCAGGAAGGGGTTGCAGGGGTACCCATCCTAGTCTTACAGCTATACGTCCAACATTCGTGTCGACCTTATCAAAGCACACATGTGAGATGTTTGGATCACATAATTATTTATCCCAGTAGAAAGAAAAATACTTTGGATGAAGGTCTTACTGGGAAAGCAAGATGGTGAAGCGTCAAAAGTCTCACGCACTCCACACTTTTCAGGCCCAAGCCCCTTACGCTTAAGAGGTACTCCCTAAAACACGACATATTAATCGCTAGCTATATATAATTTGGCACGCTATGCATCAAAGCAGCAACAATTGGTCTGGAATGAGCCCTTTATGCTTACTTGGCTTTGTCAGGTGGAACATCCCTCAGCCATTCAAGGTCAGTGCTTCCATGCTCTTTTACAAGCCGATTTAAGAAGTCCTGCATGAATTTTGCGTTTAAGCACTTTGTGATGTACTCGCAAGAACTTATGCCGTTAAGTATCAGAATTTATGCTCAGAATGGATCATCTATACCTTAATTCTCTCTGCGAGCATATTGTTCATTCCCCTTTCCTTGATGGTGTCAGCAATCTCGTCAACATCTGCACACCTTACTGCTTCATAGTCCAATGAGTCCATTGTGTTGTATTCTTTGCCTCTTACTTTACCATTGACCTTTGTTTGCTGCCTTAAGCTATCCCATTCAACTGCATTCTGTTTCGCTTTTCCAGCTCTCACCCTCTTGACTTTGGACGAACCCTCATTCACGCTATCAACTTGTGTTTGAAGACTACCATGGTCATTCAAATTTGACTCAGCTGCCTTGTGGACAGTCTTTCTTGAGTTGTCCAGAAAGGTGGTACTTTCTGTGACATCTGAGATTTCTTCTGAGAAGTTTGGGGCATCAAAAACTTGCTGCATTTCACATTTTTGAGTCTTCTGATCCATGTTGCTTTCCAGACTCTGAGCTATCAACTGAGAGTTGTATACCTCAGGAACTACAGCATGCACGTTGTTGCAGGATCTTGTTTCTCCTCGAGAACCTGTTGTCCTGATCATTTGGACAGTCGCTTGACTCGCAGATTCTGATGATAGTCCACTTTGTTCGCTTGCACATTTTTCTTCGTAACTTTTGTGAACATCAGAGATTCTGTTTTCTTTTCCCAAAATTTCAAAGTATTCAACAATGGGGGATCCTGAATTCGAAAAATGCAAAATGTTACTAGAGGGAACGGCTTGGCAAGAAGTTGATGTTGCCTGATTCTGTTCTTCTGAGTAGGCCTTATGTTCTAAATTCTCTTGTCCAATCTTGTTTGATGGCCCATCTGCTCTTTCTTCACCATAAACTCCATGCAAGATGGCCATTCTTTGTGTCTGTAGTAGCTCTATGAGAGAGCCATCCGGAACACTAGATTCACACCCAGCTATCTGTTCTTTTCTGGAGTTGCTGGGAGAGCAGGACACTATTCTTTCTTCACTTTTAGCAAATGAAGAGTCCACAGAGTTCTGTGAGGAAACTACAGAAGTCTGAGAAGAAACTACATCAGAAACTACATCATCCATTTCTCTATGATCTCCCATAAATTTTGTAACCGTTTCTGCAATATGATTGCCTGATCTACTCAAAGTTGAGTCATGGCACACAGTCAGATTACTTCCACAGATTTCAAAAACTTCACAATCTGACTTATCTTTTGGCCGAATATCAATGCCACTGCTTCTAGAGAACTCATTGCTGTTGACAACTTCTTTTTCTTCACTGTATCCAACATCTTGCAGTGTCATAGAACTCTGGTCATTGGCTAGCTCACTTAACTTCCCTTCATGCCATCTGATGGCTTCATCTAGATCTGGTTCAGTTATCTTAGGCTCGCTGACAGATACATTTGTCTTCTCTCCATTTGTTGGTCCATGGTTCCGCTCTGACTTAAGGGGATATCGTGCAGCAAGTGACATAAAAGCCGAACTGCAAAAGTGAGCAAACAGATTGAATGCCTTCTGTTTCACTCATAACAAAATTACTTGTTAATAGAAGTTTCGTCTTACCTGGAAAGATGGTCCGATACATTCTGAGTGAGGAAAACCCCAATAACGGAGTCTAAAACAGATCCCTTCCACCGAGAAAAGCGCCTATCTCCTGCGAAAATTGAATTTTCCAGTTAATATATGGTTTTTTGATTAAGAGCAGCCATAAGGTGCTTTTTCTTCTCCGGGAAAAAAAGAAGAAAAGAGTTGGAATATGATGATTGCAGAGATAGAGTTTGTTGAGCTTAGCCCTTGGAGTCTTATCATTTTCAATGATGTGGCTGAAGTGTTCTTGAGGCTGATTTAACATGGGCACTAGGAATGCTTTATCTTTGAAAGGTCTTAATCTATCTTCTCACCATACCTAACATTGTAGTAAGGATTGACGTTTAAGTACATGAGTAGCTTTCTTACTCACACCAGGAAATAGACTCCTAATATTTTTTCTTTCTCGTTTCAGTTGGAAGCATCAGTCTTGTGATGCTGAGTCACAATGCAGACCCTACATTTAAGGCAATGGCAATACTGCACTTGATCTAATTTTCTTTTTATGGCTATGATTGTAAGTCATCTATCTTATCTATGGTGCTTATTTTTAACTCTCGACATTACCTTGGTTTGATAGTTTTGTTTCTGCTATTAATAATAAAATAACAGTTGTGCAAACAGTAATCTTATATCAAGGAATCCTAGTAATAAGTACCTACTCCCACCGTCCCAATATGAGTATCAAGAACAAATTTTGATACTCATTTTGGGAGGAGGGAGTACCAGTCAAGAAAATTACACACAAATCATCTCTATATGAAACTATTCATTATCAGGCACCTTCATTTTTACAAATGTTAATGCTCCACTAGTTATCTGCCTACCTTGAACAAGATGCATTCGTGCGATAAATGAATCTGCTCTTCCACGGAATACTTTTCGTTCTTCTTCCCACCATTTTGCCTTTTCCTCATCTGTACCGTCAACTCCTTGACTATTAATGTCTTCCAGTAGAAGCTTCCAGACTTTAGTTGTCTCATCATCGAGGTCAACTTTAGGCCGTGGCTTTCTTCTCTTTATTGGATTAAATGAACCCTCAAAAGGAACAAGAGTCCCACCTCGCTGATAAAGAACAAGTGCATTTTTCTCTTGATATCTGGTGTAATATGGTATGAGTGCATGATGTTCTTGATTTGCAACTTCACTATGTTGTTTGTTGATGTGCAAATGCTCAAACTGCTGGACAAGAGCATCAACTGGATTCATGTTCTTCCATATTAGTCGTGGATAAACACCTACATTATATGCCACAAGAAAGTTAGAGAATGAAGAACAGGCTAAAATGGTATATTGGAAGAAAAGAACCAAGGGTCATTGAATATATGATCAGTGAATAGTTACAATGATCTGAGGGGGACTGCTGGTGATAATATTGTGTGGAAGACATCAAAGTGCTAGTAGAGTTTCTCTTAGTTCGCTTCCTTGTTGCCAATTTTACACGGGCAGCAAGGGCTTCCACACATGTGGGACGTTGATGTGAAGCATCAAATTCTTGCATGACACCTGAGGCCACTTCGTTGGCAGGAGTTGGCCATTGGTTACTCCCAAAATTTCCAGCAAATGAAGCCAAGTCACGTCCCCGTGTCAGACCCTTGGTTCTTTTCTTTTTGAACTTTTTCATGTGATCAACGGCCAGCACACAATTGAAATAATGCTGTTTTTCTTGAGTAGTACCTACTGCTGTGATGCCAGGACCATTACTAGCATTGAGTTGAGCACCAGAAAATTTTCTTGCACTGTCCAACGAAAAAGGTTCTGAAGCCATTTCTCCCACAAAACCCTCTGCAGCAGCCTCAGAAGACAGGGGGATGGATGTACTCAACCGTTGTCCCTTCTCTGTTCTCTTCTTCTTATAAATTACGGGAAAGTGCATTTCAGTAAAACTACCACTGTCATAGTTGGGACACATTGGTAGATATGCCTGACAAGAATTGTACTGAGCTCCCATTGAATTGAAGGTGCACATTTCCATTCCACCAATTTTCTCTGAATGCCCCCTCTTTGTCCCCCTTACTGGTTTTCCTTTGTTCATACATACACTTGTGCTGCTGATGGAATCATCCGGGCTTTCTACAGTACTTGCTTCTTTATCATGAGTTTCATCTGAGAAATGTATTCGGCATTTACCTCTCCTATATGCATTTTGGGCATCATTGACTGATTTCGTATGTGGTTGATCAATATTCTTAGGAATTGAGAGGATTGGGGCTTGTCTTTCAGGAAGTGACAAGTACTTTTCCAACACTTGAATTGTTGATTGTGTAAGCTCATATGCGATGCCCACTTCTGTATTTTCAAATGTTCTCCCCAAATCATGCTGAAGCTGCACAGTTGATTGAACTCCTGTCACCAAGGTCTGTTTGTGGGTACAAGAGGATCTTTCCTCATTCACGAGGCTTGCAGCATCAAAGTTTATAGATCTCCTACAGGATTTTCTGGTTTGCCTAACTGTCTTTGAATCAGTGATTTCACTTGCTTCTTCTGCTTGAGGAGTGTCTGTGGGTTTCTCAACTCTTTTTCTCCTAACATACTTCCTCTTACCTGTAGGGGTTTCTGTTGGAGTATCAGACTTTGGGGTCCTTGGTTTTCTTGTTCTTTTAGGCTGGCCTTCTATAACCACCTTTGGCCTGTGCTTTCTTCTTCTTGGTTTCTGTGTTGGAGTTCTGTTAAAGTTGGCACTTTCATTTGCTCCGTTGTCTGGACTGGGATCCTCTTGCTGTTGTGTAGAAACAGCATCCCATGATTGCTCTTTAAGCAGCTGCGACTGTTCTTCAAGGCTGGTTCTTTTAGCACTTCCAATGCCCTGCTTCTGATTTGCTTGATTTATTCTTTCGTCCCTACTTGAATTCCATAGATCAGATGTCTGCCTGCTCTCTGTTTTCCTAGTCTGATCTGGTGTCACAGGTGCAAATTGAGACGGTAGGGTTATGCTAATATCTGCTTCTGATTGTGTCCCGGGAGCTGAATTTAGATCGAAGTAGTAGCGGGAAGGAATATGCTGCCTACCTGTACAATTTCGATATCATGTCAGTTTCAGAACAAAGGAACAACTGAAGTTATGAGTGGTCTTTTTTGTTTTGGTGCAAGCTCCGGGAGTTCAAATACAAATGATACCCAATGGCAAAGGGGCTCATTCCCAAGGCTGTTTAATAAGCTGATGTGAGCTGAACTGAACTTTAAAGCTTGGCTCGGCTTTTGTTGGGCTCAAGTCGAACTCAAATCTGATTTCAGGGCACAACTCCGGTTTGGGTCGAATAAGTTCATTAATTATTCATTAAAAATATGTAAGTATATAATCTAGGTACGTTATGGTTGATTTTAAGTATATTTTTTATTTGGACTGTTTTAGAGCTCCTGTTCAGCTCGTGTATAGCTCATTTGATAAGTAATTAAGCATGAACCCAAGAAATAAAAGACCTTAGCTCTCATAAATGTGAAGCTCTAGCTCATTTGGAACCTCATCATTCCAGTAGGAAGATATACGTTCTTGATATCTGCTCCTTTGATTTTCTTTCCTAGGCAGTCTACACTTCATATATATATTTTAACATTTTGGGTGCATGCGCTAGAATTTTTGTTTTGGTTTGGTTTTTACCTTTCTTTAGTCGGTCGTTAATTACTACTGATTGGTGCATGCTTCACAAACTAAATTGCAGAATCCAATAGCCTGCACCTAAAGAATTGTGGGCTAGTTACTGACTTAAGGATAGCACTTGAGTACCATGCAGACTACAGGGGTGGATCAGTGGTAGAGTTGGGCTTTACTACAGTTGGTGATTTTCTTCATGTAGCTATTGTACTTATGTCAACCTCTCAAAGGACTCAAAAAACAAGAGGATCAGTATAAAAGTTTCTAGCAGAAAAACTTAACACAATAAGCTTGTGGACGAAGTGATACATGTCTCTTGCTTCGTTCTGCAGATAATTCTAAGGTCACTTGAATTTGATGTAGAAACATTACATGCTATACCAGTTGTGGGACCTATATTTTTGACTGATGACGAATTTTGTTTCTTTCTACTAATAATTCTCTTTTGTCAACAATTTATATGAGCAATCACCTTCTCTTTGATACTGTGAGCAATTAAATTCATATATCCTTTGTGAGAATCAGCCAGGAAATAGAGCTTAGTTGAACTCACATTGTTGTGTATCAGGGGTGGAATTGCGGCTGATCTGAAATTCTGACCCTGGTGCTATCTGATGCATTTCTGGCCGCAAATTGATGGGGCTTTTCACTACCTGTTGACCTTCAGTAAGTTCATAAGGAATGGAAAGAAACGAGCTACTTCTCCCATTTTCACTTTTGGAGACAGCTTCTGCATCTACTAATGCAAGGAGATCTCGAAATGGCATATCCCATTGGTTAAATTTGTCCACAGAGAAGTTCTTGTACATGGTGACATTGTAATTGTCACATTGTGAGTTTCCCGCCAAATTCCCTCCCTGACTGTCTAAACCCCCACTTATATTGACAGCATTTGTCCCAAAACAACATGCTGACGAGTTCTGGTTCAAACGACTTGCTTGAACTTGTGAGTTCTCTTGCAAGCCACTCTTCAATTCTTTTGAATTTGCTTGCCATGACTGATTCTCTCCCGTGCCTCTGCAGATCGGGTGGGGTTCTGCTAAACCGGGCTTTGCTGGGGTTGCTGGAATCCAAGACCCCTCAATCTGGAAATCTTTAACTTGAGATGAATCCTCTATCCTAAACTCCATCCGCTGTCTAAGGAAGAGGTAGGAAAGCCTCAGTCTTGAGCTTTTCTTTCCCTGCTTTCCTTTCTAATTTCCTCAATTTGCTTAACAAATCCTTACCCTTTTTAATGCACTTAGATGATTTCAGGTACAAATTGCAGCCTTATCCAATTAAGCTTCTTCACATTAATCCCAAACATTTTTCTGCAGGAAAAAGAACAAGAACAAGAACATGAATCAAGACATTTTATACCAAATTTGAGCTGATATTTTACAAATCAGTCAAATTGTCCATAAATTCTTAAAATTTCTTACCTACCAGCTCTCTTAAAGAACAGATCTCAAAAACTCTGATACCCACTCCACTGGGTGGGTGGAGGGATGTATAATAAGGATTAAAAAGTAAAATAGACAGTAAAACAATTCAACTAAATTTCGTACAAATTTGTCCTCATCAGCCATAAAAAACTCGAGAAAAGCTTGCAAATGTTAACACAAAATCGTTCAAAAAGAATTCAAGAAAAAGTTGATGACACTCCGGCGCAAGAACAATTAAAAATTACTGAATTGGACGGGGAACAAGAACACCAACAAACCTTGCGGATCAGAATTGTCGGAGAAGTGGGTCATTGCCGGAGATCTAATTAGTCGGTGGACGGCGAAGAATAATGCGCAGTAGAGTTTGTCCATAGAAGAGAGGAAAAAGAGGAGAGAGAGAGAGAGAGAGGAGAGAGAGAGAGCATGAAAGTAACAAACTGTATGACCAAGACATTTTATTCATTTGGTTCTCTTCAAATTAGTACCCTTCTTTTCCCGGTAAAGCTGTGCTTCTTGTAACGGTTCGATTTGGTTCGATTTAAATAAAAAAAATTGTGAATGAAACTGTCGTATATCGATTTTACAAAGTAAAATGCTGAATATATCGCCTATGTGAATCGTAAAATTAATAGTACGTTTTATAAATTTTTACTTTGATGATAAAATATAAATTTATAAATTCTGCAGTTGATGTTTCGATTAATATAGGCGATCTCTTTCAAAAATTTTAAATGTAATTAAATTGTTATAACTTAAAAATTGAAATAAATTGAATCGTTAGACCGTAATAATAAGTTTGTATAAATTTTCATATAATTTAATTTATATTAATTTTACTATATTAAAATTTGTATAAAGCGTGAATCATATTTAATATGAAATAATAATTAATTTTTTAGTTTTGAATAATTTCATCATTTTTTATTACTCAATTATTTTTTCATTTTAGTCATTACAATTATATATTACCATTAAAAAGTGTTTCTTTAACCTAAACCTTATAACTTCAAGATTACGAAGGAGCTTTTTGTACTAATACCGACTTACTTAAAAAAAAGTTCTTTAGTCTTGTTAAACCTGTCATACTTATTTTAGCTTCAACATCTTTTTGTTATTTCTATAACCTCTTGATAAATTGTATTCTTTTCATTTTAAAATGAGCAATAATCTTTTTATTAATTAGAAAATTTAATTATTTTTTCATTAACTATTTTAAAATAATTATTCATCAAAATTATAAAAATAATTATTGATGATTTACCTGTCTATCTTATAATGATTAAAATATTATAATTTTAAATAATGTTATAGTAAAATAATTTGTTGTGTTTTTATGAGAAAATATGATCAATCATTTAAAAAACAGAGAGTTTGGTTGTGTAACGTCTTCCTAACTTTAAAAAATAAAAAGCTATATAACTTCAATTTTAAACTACAATTCTTGAAAAGAGTTTTCAATCTATTAAATTAATAAATTAAACTTATCCCTCTAATTCATATTTTATTGATTTATTAGAATTAGATTAATATTTATTTGTAATACTAAATAATACTTTCTCGATCCCCAAAAAAATCTTTCATTCCTTTTTAAATTCAAAATCTAAGGCAAAATTAAATTAAACATACAATTATGATTAAAAAATGCATCGACATCAACTGCTTTGTGCTGTAGCATTCTACCATTATGATTGAATTTTATTTTTCAAATTGAGGCAAATTATGTTCTATTTTAAAGTAATACAATTATTTAAAGCTTCATCATTATATTTATAAAATCTAGAATAATAATAAAAATCCATTTTAAGTTAAATAGTTTTTAGAGATAAAATTTTAATACTTATTTTAAAATCTAAAGTTATTTGTGATATAAATAGCATAACTCATAAAATTTGCTCGTGATAATATAAGGTATGGATCAATAAGTTAATATAACATTATATTTGATTTTTATTGTGCTTCATTATATTCTCTCTTCATCTTTAATTTTTTTAAATTTAATATCACATCATATCATAAAAAATTTACTTTTCGATCCAAACATAAATGAAACAAAAATTGCCTCGAAGATGCAGTGTGATTTGTTCTACATGTTGGGGGGTAAAGCAGGAATTGTGTAGACAAAAATGACAAGAAAAAAGAAAAAAAACGCGTATAAGCAAGTGGAGTAGAAAACACGTGACTTAACTACACTCCGATCAGGTAACTTGTCACCGGGGCACGTGACCAGTGTGTGGGAGAAGAGGGTTGTTTGACGTCCTTATCCGTATGCGTCGGACGTCGGGGTGGGGCCCACGTGAGTTTGGTGTTTTTGCCAAGGATTCCGGACGAACTCGAAACGGTGCCGTGATAACGGCTGTTAGTGGTCCCCTCTTCAGTGGGACAAAGTTGCACGCTTTTCTAATCGGTAGTTGGGACGAACGAGTAGTTAATAATTGATGTATGAGCAATTGGTGCCAGAAATTAGTTTATTAAAATGGACGGATGGTGCTGAGTGATCCGGTTTTGGACGGGAGGTCGGACGGAGGGTTAAACTTTGATGAGATTTTGGAATTAATAAACAGAGTTAAAAAGAGATTATTTTTATATTAAGAAAAGAGTTTTAAGTGTATAAGTAATATTTGTTTGTTATTAAAACAAAAATAATGTAATCAGCTGAAATGTCCTAAAATAAGAATATGATCATTCAAATGGGATGAACGAACGAACAAAAAAAATAACTAATCTTTCAGATATGTCTGAAATAAAATAAAATTGATTATCATCGTAAAAGTAATATTTGTTGCGGTGAAATACATCTTCAAGGACAAATGAGAATAATATTTATTTAACGTTTGGCACGTCCAATTTATTAAACGCATAGTATGATCCATTTTATATTTTATATGGTGGGTGCAATCTACAAATGATTAAATAGATATTAATGGGTGAGATTTATGTTATCTCGACTCGACTATAATGAGTGCAAATTTGATCCTTTAAAATTATAAAATTTATATTAAATATAATATAAAATAGTCACACCGGTACCCATACCTACATCCATAGTACGTTGTAGGATGAGATTACAATATGAGGCATGCATGTAGTGACGTAACCAATTAGTACAATATGCATAGCTGGTATAAATGTCATGAATTGCAAAAGCTTAAGATGTTATCTTGGTCTAATTAAGATGAGGTTCTTTCTAAGGAAAACGATTATTCTAGAAGTGAATGGATTATTTATTGGTGAAGTTACTTAATAGCACTCTTTAACAAACTCAAAACATGAAACTTCGTACATTGGAATTCGATCTACACCAACACATTAATGTCTATATTTTGGGCACAAATGTTCATTCTTTATAGAACGAATACTTAGTATCGGAAAAAATTTATTTACAAGATTACTTACTTTAAATATTTTTTAAATAAAATTTATTTATCATCATTCTTTATTATTTTTATCATTACTATTGCGTGCCGCCAAAAAATATAGTATTATTATTAAATAATACTACTAATGTCATTGCTGTAATGCATCGCATTCATATTAAAAATAAAATAATTTATTATTTTATTCGTTTTATTTTAATTAATTAAAATTATATTATATATATATCATTATTATAAATAATTAAAATATTATTATTATATTTATTATTATTGCGGCCAGACGTCGCCCTGCCAAAAAAACAGTACTGTTACCTAGATTAGACTGCTTTCGGATCTCTCCAGGTAAAGGTCCGTTTGTTGGACCTACGGCAAGTGCTTTCTTCGTTGTTTTTTTTTTTTTTCTTATCAAAGCTATTCGTCAGTTATTTCGATTACGTAAGCACGAGCTTTTAATAAAATGTCCCATCATTGAGGAGAATGTTGACCTGTCTATATGATTCCTTCTACCCAATATCGGTAAATACTTTCTGATTAGCTAGTGCTGTCCGTAAAGTAGCTTGTGCCACCTCGTCACTTCACTTTAGTACCTTTTTTCTTCCACGTGGGTTGAAATTTTAAATGATGTTTTATGTTATTTTTTTTTAATTGTTATAAAAGTAATCTTTTCCCCTTAAAGCATATTTATTATAAATAATTAAATTAAAATAGAGTATATATTTTTTGAAAATGCTATGTATTTTATTAGCTATTTAAAATTCAAAGTTTGAAATTTAGAATCAAAACTTAAAAGGTTAGATTAATTTTTTAAAAAAAATATTACTCCCTCCGTTTCGTTTTTATTGTCCACTTTACTTTTGCACAATGTTTAAGAAAAGTAAATTTTGTGGACA
>JAOWAN010000014.1:5640652-5650667 GCA_028566635.1 Lobelia cardinalis
GAGAGAGAGAGAGAGAGAGAGAGAGAGAGAGAGAGAGAGAGAGAGAGAGAGAGAGAGAGAGAGAGAGAGAGAGCTGTTGGAACAAACGAAGGGGAAGGAGGAGGGATTAATCGTGTTTGTAATTTCTTTTAAAAGCAAGGGGAAGGAGAGGGTTTGCCCCGTATGTGTAATTTTTTAAAATTGTCTACGAAAATTGCTTACGCAAAGTACTTACGTAGACAACTGCCTACGTAAGTTTTAGTAAGCATATTTTCGGTAGGCATTTAATGTAATTTTAGTAGTAAAGTAAATTTTATGGATATAATTAAATAAAAAGTAAGCTCAAATTAATATAACTTAAATGGATTGAAATGTATAGAGTTATAGTAAATAATAGGTTGTAATTGGTCCAACCTATTATAACTCATTTAATTAATCGATCAATTTAATTGTGTAATAAATGAATTCAGTTAAACTTGAATTAATATATTGTATACTCATTTGCACTAAAACATATTTTTTACACATTTTAAAATATAAATATGTAATTAAATGAGACATAATGAGCTGAACTATTTAGCATATTATAAATGAATTAATGGATAGTATTTTGATAAATCTAATCCAAATAAAATTTGTGGTATAAAATATTTGTTCTATTCATAAATAAGAAAATAAATAATTATTTTTAAATATTTTTAAAATAAAATGCTAATCAAATAAAATAAAACGGATGGAGTATTATTTATAACCATTACCTCCCCATTCCTTTGAAAGTAGTATCATTGATTAAAGACGAGGAGGACCACCACCATGCATGCTCCATGCATCATTTGACTAAAATTAACACTAGCGGTCCCTATCTCAATGTTATCCGAAGCTACTTTTTGCCTTTTTCACTTATTATTAATTAATATGATCAATTAATCTAAAGAAAGAATTAATTAAAGAGACATGGGAAATAAAGTTAACACTTACATTTCCAATAAACCACTTTTGGGAAATTGCGTTTGCTAAAAGATAGGGTTGGTGATACTAGTACCTAGGGGCTGGAAATCGGAATAGAATTTTCGATTTTCGTCGATTCTGATCAGAAATTTTTCGATTTTGAAATGATTATTTTCTTTTCGACTTCTAAAATTTTGAATTTCGATTTTTCCGATATTTTTCGGATCGGAATCGAAATTAGATTTAAAATTATCGGAATTTCCAATTTCCGATCCAAAAATATTTCGATTTATTTCCGAACATATTTCGATATATTTTCAAAAAATCTAATCTATATTGAAAAAATTGACTTATTTTCGAAAACTTTCTAGTTTATTTCCAAAAAAATTTCAATTTATTTTCAAAAAGAATACAATTTATTTCAATTTTTAAAATATTTTAAAATTAATTTCATTCTAAATGAGACAAACTTAGGTCTATAGACAAATAACTTAATTAAATTTGAACATGACTAGACAAAAAGCACACATAATTATCATAATTTTTAGTGTTCCTTTTTATAACATTATTTTTTTCCTAATTTTGGGATTATAGTATAACTTTATGTTCTGACAATAGTATTCAATTCAAAATTTGTTGTGCACTTTGATTTTCATTATTTTTATATTTTCTTTCTATTTTTTTTGAAAAAACATCTTGATTTAAAAGTATTTAATATGTTGAACAATGTAAAGGTGAATCGTTGTAAATGAGTAACACTGCGTAGTAAAATGTCATAAATAAGGATCACTTGTTTAAAAAAAAAATTCGAAATTCGAAATTTTTCGAAAGTTCCAAAATTTTGGATTTATGAACTTTTCAAAAATTCCAAATTTTCGGAATTTGAAAATTCCGAAATTCCGATAGTTCCGAAATTTTCGGAATCAATTTTTGCATTCCGAAATTTTCGGAACGGAAATCGAAAACTAATTTTAATTTCCAAAAAATTTTCCGAAAATGTTATTTCCGATCCGTTCCGTCTGATTTCCACCCCTACTAGTACGCAACGGGTGGTACGTCCTCTGTTACAAATACTCCTATTACAGAAATCACAATAAATATTTATATATAAGTTCTCAAATTATTCCTTATTCTACATCAAATGAGTCCTCCTTACTAATTTCTACAACGATAAAAATAAAACTTAAGCAATAGGAGTAAAATTAAAATAAACTTAAATAAATGCATCTTAAAATATATACAAAACGACTATAATATTATAATATTAAATTAAAATGATTAAAAAAAAGGCGCTATTTTAGGTGTATTGGGATTAGGGAAGGTCGAAAATTAATGAGGAAACTAGGAGGTCACATGCCCGGGGTTGACACGAGCCGAGCTTTCATAAATGTTTCAAATCAATAAAAAATGGTAGAAAATTAAGGATTCTGAAATTAGAATACTACTCCCAGGAAAAGAAATCACCAAAGCTTATAGGATACATAATAGTGTACATACAAGAATGACCAAGTTCCCCCGGGGACAAATCTTTCACTCACTGAGAACTGAAAACCTGTCACTAGATCGTCCTGAAGACCACCTTCCTCCTGCAAAGCAGGTACCATAATCAATCAGCATCCGGTTGATATGTGTAAACAGTTTCACATGCTGATCAGATGGTTTGGCAATTGCCACATCATAATGCTGCATTTGCTGATTGCTGCAACATCTTTTTGCTAATAAGCATAGGGTAGTATCCTCCAGGGAACAATTTTACGGTATTCTCCCCACACCTCTTTGTACTTCTCTGCACACCGAGCTTCATCTCTTCTTTCTCGCCATATTAGCAAAATAAGAAGATATATTGGATAAAAGTACGGAACTGGGGAGCTGCCATGATATAAAGCACCTTGTTAAGTTGGAATTCTATTATGACATGAGCAAGAATATCAAATTTCTAGAGCATACAACATGATGATTGAGATTACCTTATCCCACAAGGTAAGCTAAAGGACAGTGCCAGTAGCAAATCTCCAAGGTAATTACAATGCCTTGCAATCCCCCTTCAGAAAAAAGTAAGATCGTTCGATGTCAATCATGCAGCAGTTTTACCAACATGAGATAAGTTGGAACTCCGTAATTGTAATTGGATTCTTGTGGATGTAATATAATACCATGAATGAAGAAGCGCATATGGAAATCTTACCAATAGCCAGAAGCAAGCAACTTTCCCCCAACAACTCTTGGAGGGCTACCCCATATTAATGCCTTTGGATTCTTCTTAAAATCATGTTTCTGCTTGTTAGCTCCTCTGAATACCATATACCTTCCATATATCAACCAACATGCAGTTTTAGCACTTCAAGTAACCGAAGGGAAGAGAGAGGGAGAGAGAGCAATACAAACTTTCATTTCTAAGAATTTTACCCAAGTAGAAAAACAAAACAATTTGCAACGACAGCAGCTGTTGTTAACTCCACTTTGTTACTCAAAAGCCACCAACCCTAATGAGAATGAAAAACAAGTTGTTTACAAACAAGTTCAAATATATACTCAAATGCTTCATTCATTCTACATCTCTTCTTTATTTATCCAAACTTGGGCCTCAATAAAACCAAAGTTGAAAGAGCAGGCCAACCAACCAACAGCTAAACAAGTCAGCACTTGATCCCAGGCCCAATATTACAAGAATAAGAATGCGTGTTCACTTGGGTTGATCCGGCAATACGACTAATGAGATTCAACATGGTTAATGTCATTTCATTAAAAGACTTTCAGGAGAAAATGTCAGCAGATGTAAGATTGTGCAAAAGCACTAAGAATGTTCACAAAATAGCATGAAGAGGCTGTCACGAGCAGTATCATAAACCAGCTTACTTTCTTCCGGAAGCAAACATGGGGCATTGTGGTAACTCTACCAAGACATTTTGTTACTTGCCTGAATGCTAAAAGTGAAAGGAACCCACACTAGATCTCCAAATACCAGCATGAAACCCAATCTCTCTGCAATGATATCCCATCTACAAAAGATGCCAGTGTACGGGTTACTACAACTTTAAATTAAAACCATGTGCAAATATATTAAGCCAAAGTAATAGTTAAATGAGTTAGAAACTTAAAACAATCTAGAGTCCAAGCAAAGACAACTGACAAGGATATGGTGTATACACATTTGGGCTAGCAGTCCTCATACGTCAGTCACGTCCATAACCTAATATCTGGGGTCTAAGGAAAAAGAGATTATGCTCCAGCCTCCAACACTAGGACTCCAAGATGACAGCAGATGTACACTAGAAGCGTGCAAATGCCTCCAGCTGGGTAAGCTATTGCATGGGCGAGGATGCGAAACAGTGACGCAACTCCGTGGAATCTAGCCTTTTGTAAAATAAATAAATAAAACATAGGTGAAACTAAGTGATTAGGCCTCACCATGTCACTGACCATGTTGGACACCTTCTACGCTACTATCTCGTGTTATTTTATGTATCTTTTATACTTGTGAGATTGCCTGTCTATGAAATTCATTAAGGTCCAGAAGGTGTTCATCTAACACCTAAGAAGAAACAGCAGGTAAAAGAAGGAAAAACAGCAATACATATAATGGTGAAGATGGATAGCAGAGAGATGAGACAATGAGGAAAAGTTAACTACAATAAAGATAGTTAGGCACCTACAGTCATTCATATCCTCCATGAAAATATCTACCTGAAAACCTCACTTTCCTTACAACCATATAACTAATCTCGAATACGAGATTATGGAACACATTTGGGAACAATAATCAATGATCAAAGCAATCTCTACACTAGATCCCCAAATACCAGCATGAAACCCAATCTCTCTGCAATTATATCTCAACGACGAAGATGCCGTGTAGGGGTTACTACTAAAACTTCAAATTAAAACCATGTGCAAGTATATTAAGCCAAATTGATAGTTAAATGACTCAGAACAAGCTAGAATCCTAGCAAAGACAACTGACAAGGATATGGTGTATACACATTTGGGCTAGCAGTCCTCATACGTCAGTCACGTCCATAAGATTATGCTCCAGCGTCCAACACTAGGACTCCAAAATGACAGCAGATGTACACTAGAAGTGTGCAAATGCCTCCAGCTGGGTAAGCTATTACACGGGCGAAGATGCGAAAGAGTGATGCAACTTGTTGGACTCTAGCCTTTTGTAAAAAAACACCATAGGCGAAACCAAGTGAATAGGCCTCACCATATCACTGACCATGTTGGACACCTTCTGCGCTGCTGTCTCGCGTTGTTTTATGTGTGTTTTATACTCCCTCCGTTTTGTTTTTATTGTCCAGTATTCCATTTGAGGAAGGTACAAAAAAATTGTCCACTTTCAAAACTTTCCAATTATGGTATAGAAACTTTACCATTTTACCCTCATAATTATTCATCCTGTAGGACTTAAATATGCTGATATCTTGATTTCCCTCCTTTTTTAAACTTAACTTTTTTACTCCAATATTTCCCACTTCTCTATTCATTCAAATTCAAAATTTCAAAACCCTTTTTGGTACAAAGGTGGAGCTTCTCCACCACACACGAAATTGCTGCTACTCCAAAGTTCCAGTAAACTACAAATTCAATGGTATTCCAAAATTTAAGTTTAGAAATTTTGAAAAAAAAAAAATTTTTGAAAGTTTTTTCGTGAAATCAGAGAGTATAAACATAGTAGGATATTTAAACTAAAATAATTCTTCCCGGGTGTAATAAAAATTTGAAAAAATTTCACTTTGTAAAAATGGTGGGAAAGTTGCCTTAATCAAAATTGTTTCTTTTAAATGTGTAAGTAGGAACCCTCCACCCATTTTAAAATGTTCTAAGGGCAAAAGTGATCATTTAACAATCATCTAATTTTTATAATGGAGTCAAATACATTGCATAAAATCGTGTGCCCAGTCAAACAGGACAATAAAAACGAAACGGAGGGAGTACTTGTGAGATTGCCTGTCTATGAAATTCATTAAGATCCAGAAGGTGTTCATCGAACAAATAAGAAGAAACAGCAGGTAAAAGGAGGAAAAGGAGGAAAAACAGCAATACATATAATGGTGAAGATGGATCGCAGAGAGATGAGACAACGAGGAAAACTAACTACAATAAAGATGGTTAGGCACCTACAGTCATTCATATCCTCCATGAAAATATCTACCTAAAAACCTCACATTCCTTACATCCATATAACTAATCTCGAATACGAGATTATGGAACCAATTTGGCAACAATAATCAATGATCAAGCAATCTCTACACCAGATCTCCAAATACCACCATGAAACCCAATCTCTCTGCAATTATACCCATCTACAAAAGATGCCGGTGTACGGGCTACTACTGCAAATTAAAACCATGTGCAAGTATATTAAGCCGAAGTGATAGTTAAATGACTTAGAACAAGCTAGAGTACTAGCAAAGACAACTGAAATGGATATGGTGTATACACATTTGGGCTAGCAGTCCTCATAAGTCAGTCACGTCATAACCTAATATCTGGGGGCTGAGGAAAAAGAGATTATGCTCCAGCCTCCAACACTAGGATTCCAAAATGACAGCAGATGTACACTAGAAGCGTGCAAATGCCTCCAGCTGGGTAAGCTATTTGCACGGCCGAAGATGCAAAACACTGATGCAACTCCGTGGACTCTAGCCTTTTGTAAAAAAAACACAATAGGCGAAACTAAGTGAATAGGCCTCACCATGTCACTGACCACGTTGGACACCTTCTACGCTCCTGTCTCATGTGTTATTTTATGTATCTTTTACACTTGTGAGATTGCCTATCTATGAAATTCATTAAGGTCCAGAAGGTGTTCATCGAACACATAAGAAGAAACAGCAGGTACGAGAAGGAAACACAGCAATACATACAATGGGGTAGATGGATTGCAGAGCGATGAGACAAAGAGGAAAAGTAACTACAATAAAGATAGCTAGGCAACTACAGTCATTCATATCCTCCATGAAAATATCTACCTAGAAACCTCACATTCCTTACACCCATATAACTAATCTCGAATCCGAGATTATGGAGCCCATTTGGCAACAATAATCGATGATCAAGCAATCTCACAGGAAATCAAAGTATTATGGTAAGAAAACCCTGCACTACACTTTGAGAGTAGAAAGTTTGCTGCTGCGTAACGTGTTGTGTGTTGAAGAATGAAAAGCATAGAAGACAAAATATAAAAAAGAAGTAAAAATAGTTTCTTCGTCCGTAAATATGCAGACTGTAAGGCGGAGCAATGCAATTTGTATTCATTTCTGACTAATCCTATAACGTATCCTTTTATTTTTGTATGAAAGAGGAGATACTAACTCACGTTGATGTCATGTACTCCTCATAAACGAAGAAGTCCAAGATGTATAACTGATACCAAAAGAAAACCAATCCAAAAATCAGTACTGGCATTTGTATCATAATGTAGAAGCATGACAAATATAGTATCACATAATTACCACACTAAATAGCTGGTAGAGAATCATTGACCGACTCAAGCTGGAATCTTGACAAGATTTTGCAAGAACTGAAAGATTGATAAGTAGCCATCCTGCCATTCCAGCTTTAACAAAGAAAAATCTACAGAAGACAGTCGCGTGATTTATAGAACATATAGGACATTCACCATAAATCGTGATGACTGCGTTATCAAAAGATTTATATAGTTCAGCAAGCATACAGAAGGAAAACATGAGTTGGAGCATGAATATATGAAATCTATAGTATAAATGACATCCCCCTTCTACAGTTCTATGAACAGTAGAAAGGGGTAGGAAAATCCCAGCCATTCAGTCTTTCCACGTGTACGATCCATATACGGTTTCAAACTGAGAATTTTCTGTGTCTATATTTGGCTTTTGGCGGGCACAGAGAGGCATCGATTGGCATGAGACAGTGACAATATCAGAAATGTTCTGTAACATTATCCCGGTTTTACCCCTTTATTTGGTGATTAATTTTCGCATGCACCCCTTGCGGGCTTTTGGGATGTCGGTAGTGTATGAAAGGAAAGGATATTTCTGTTTGGTCGCCTACCTCATGGTCATGGGTTTTGTATTAACATTCTCCACTGTTGTATTACGATCATGGGCAAAAACAAAATAATAATGAATGATTTTAGGAAGTCAAAGAGGTAAAGAATTAGAATTTTTCAAATATTTTTCATTTTGTATATAAAATATTTGATAAGAATGCGTAAAATTAAAAATATAAAAAAAATTCTTTTTTTCGAATGTCATATTGTGTCCTCGGACACGGGCTGACACTAGTCTTTTCAAAAGGAAAGGACAAAGTTCAGAGGGTAGTTCTCAATAAAAATTTCACCAAATTTGTCATTTTTTGCACCAGAAGACAATGCGATCGTGCACATATCAAAGCAGCATAAAGTACAAAGAATACATCTTGCAAAGCAAAAGTATACAAACATAAAACTCCATTCAAGCGAAACAATAACAACTTCCAAACTGGAGAAATGAACACAAAGTTGAGACAAGATACATACTTGAGGTCAATGCCCACGAATTTAGGATTCAGCTGTATCCCAAACCACCTATTGTATGACATAGAGACACCAAGAATATGTATCAGTATTCAGATACCATTCGTCAATGAAATTAAGCACATTAAGTAAGGCATGAAACTAAAAATCACTGTGATTGCAGAAAGAATGCAGAATGCATCCAAGTGTTATTACTGTTTATTGACTTATTATCTATATTTTAAAGAAAAGACATGCAGTCTTAGGTAATGCATAATAGAAATAACAACCACCAGTACCACCACCACCATCACCAACGACAAACTAGAGAATTTACGTACTAATGTTTCATAAACACTGAAACACATTATCAGAAACTAGAATTCATCAACCAATTATATGGAATACCTTTAACTTATGCTTGAACCAAACTTTCAAGAAAACTATTAAACCACTTTTGCATAGTATTTACATTAAGGTAAAAAAGAAGTTGTGCATCTGGGAAATGGATTTGAATGTGGTAAAACCAGAAAAGATAAGATTCAAAATGTGAATACAAATAAAAATGGGGAAGTTTGGTTACAATCGCTGAAATGCATATAAGTATATCATCAAGTGCATCCGCTATGGCCTATGAGGAGCCTGAGCTAGGAATCTGGGACTCAGGCAGCATATATGAGTGACTCGAAATGAACATGAATCTGCTTGGGCATACTTGAATTCACCATACCTCTTTTCAGTATGAGGTTTTACTTTTTTCTCTTATTAGTGGATACATGTTGGCACACGCTCAGTGGCGGATCTACATTGGATTCAGTCTACTGATTTTCAAATATAGTGAATTGCACACTTGAAAACTTATTTCAACCCAGAGAGATGGTATTTGTCCCAAGCTAAATAAATTGATCTAATGTCATATATAGAATCAATTATACAGTCATTTTTTGTACTAAAATTTTTTTTGAGTATTCAAGGACATCACGAAATATTTAACATATGAAATTATGAATACTTAGAGAATGCTTTTGTACATTTTAGTCAATTTGTTGTAGTATTGAAAATGTTATTTTGTTAAAGAATTTTGATTTTTTCAATTAAAAAGCAGTTTTCAACTTTAGTACCCTCTCAGTCCCTAAATGAGTGTCATGCTTGGTTTTTAAAAAGCCAAACTAGTTTATTATTAAATTAATTATTTAACATATATTCATTTATTTTTAGATTCTCAAAATTCAATCTTTGTAAGATTATTAGATAAATTATCAATAACATTTTTATAACGCAGAAACAATAAGTTAATTCTCATAACTAGTCTAAATTTAATTACGTTAACCAAAAAAAAAAAGTCAAAACAAGACACCGATTTACGGACGGAGAGAGTATTAAATATATTCTCTAAGAAAATTTACAAATATATTCCTTAGGTTCAGATCACGAATCTAATATATCACTACATTTGAATATCCCAACATCTAATATATATTACATATTTTCAATATCACACTCAAATATCATCCAATATCACATATCAATATCAAACACTTTCCATCTATTACCCCTATACCTATACACTCACATAAATTAATTTAAATCTATCACATCACATTCTCTCTCCTC
>JAOWAN010000014.1:5650767-5675303 GCA_028566635.1 Lobelia cardinalis
CAGTCGCTGTATAGCGACTGACTAGTCAGTCGCTATTCTGTCAGTAGCTATCCTTCTGTTTTCTAGTAGTGAAAGTTCAGGGACCATTTATGAAGTTATCCCTAATACTATCCTTCATTAATGAACCCTACCAAACGAGCCCTAGATATATAAGCACATCTCTTTTGACAATAGTTTTAATATGAAAAAATATAAATACATGGTTAATTTATAATAAAAACGTATATATGAGTAGTTATCCTTTGAAACCAATGTGAAATATGGACAACTCAAAATTATATAATCCCTTAATCTCAAAATGATAATCTTATTTGACTTTATTCGGTAATTTGAGTTTAATTTTATCAAATATTTATAAAAATACATTTCATATTAAAAAATAAAAAATATTGTTTGATTGTTTATCTGATGATTCGTTCATTTCGTTTTAATTGTTTCAAAAATGACATTTTTCCTTTAAAATATGTCGCCATCATGGATAAGCAAATCGAAATAGAGTGGGTAGTATTTTGATAAATGAAGTTTTAGAGTGTAAATATAATAAATATGTATTAAATAATTAGTCATATTTAAATATAATCGATCAATACAAAAAAAATAGAAAATTTATTTGGGACGAAGTTTGAGTTGTTAGCCCACTTTAGAGCACTAGTAAACCCTAATCCTTGCGTAACTACAAAAAATAAGTAGAAGGCCTCCGTTCAAAAGTTGCAAATTTGAATAATACTCATACCGTACACCGCGAAGTACTCAATCACCCCACCAATCCCGCCCTCCCTTATATACCCTTCCTTCAACCCTAAAACCCTCGCGACTCCCTCTCTCTCTCTCTCTGCCTCCACTTCGCTTTTTCACTCTACAAACAGCTACATCTCCTCTCTCGCAGCCACCCATGGAGCTTTGGGGTAACAACTCTTCGCTCTCGTACCTTTAATCTTTAATGTTTCATCTTCTATTTGTTTGATTGATCATATCACTTATTTTAAACATTTAGGGGTTTGGGTTTGTGTTATTTATCTCTGTTAGGGTTTTATCAAATATTAGGATTTTAGCTGTCATTCATTTGTGATACTTCTCTCTGCTTATTTTGTTATGGTTTTTTTAAACCTGATATCATGCCGCACTTGATTGAGCAAATATATACGTGTCTATGTGGATGTTAAATTATGAACTTTTTTGTAGCTTTTGTTTCCCTTGCTTTGTGAGTTTGGTGAGATAGAATGCTTATAGTTCCTCTTTTGTATTTTGTTAGACCTTTTGTTTGAAGCTTTTAGTATGTATGTATACATATACATGTCTATTGGATGTGAAAATTTTAAGCTGATATCGTTGTTGGTGTGTTTGAGTAATATTGGTGTTTAATGAGAGATGAAGTTAACACAGTGAATTGGCTGGTGGCTGCATTTGTGCTCTTAAAGATTGTTTGTTAACAAACATTTTGTCCACAGCACCCCACAATTTTTACTTAAAGAGGGCACTGTTGTTTTTCCAAGTCTGTTCCTGATTTCATAAGAAAACACTTTAAGTGTTAATTTATATTATCTTCAGTGTTGCTTTGTTTCTGAAAACAGAATGCTTTTCTTGTGCGTCTGATGAAAAAAGGATTTAGTGTAACTTCAAGAAATATTTGGAAATGTAAAGTACCTTAATCAAAATATTTGACTTATCCGATTGGATTGTTTTGGATGAGCGGAAAACCAGATTTTAAGTATGTTTTTGAAATGCGAGATAGCCTGCGATCATTACTAGAATCATCTTGGCTATGGTGGAGCTGAGGAAGTGTTTAGTGTACGAACTGACATTTACATGGGGCCTTCTCTACTAGGAAATGTATCATGTATGTCCTTACTATGTTTTTTAGATGTATGTCCTTACTATGTTTTTTAGTTGTAGTTTGCTTGATGGATCTCTGTTATTTAGTTCGTTATCTAGTGATTAGAAAGTGCCACGTAATCTATTAGTAATTCGAGACTTATTGCTTCCGCTTTCATGCATTAACCGGAACGGAATGATCTATTTTTGACTTGTTGGAATTTTTCCTTTGTGAGTTGTATGCGAATCTATAGTTTTTGACTGGAAATTAATCTGGTATGTTAGGCGTACTGGTCTTTTCTATTTGTCTATGTGAAGTGCTAGTAAATCCTTTATGTAAATGTTGATGTTATTTATTTTATTCTAACTATATGACTGTGAAAAATATTCAGCTGAGGAGGTTAAAAGTGGGCAGAAGCTATCAGTTCAGCCCGGTGAAGACAAGGTTTTGCACCTTTCACAGGTATTTTTTGATGGAAAAAATTTGGGGATTCGTAGTTTAACTGCATTCAGTGACTAAATGACTGCCTTTATTCCACAGGCTTCCCTTGGTGAAGTGAAGAAGGATAAAAACGAATCTGTTTGTCTCTTTGTGGAAGTTGATGGAAAGAAGCTTGTTCTAGGGACACTTACTCCTGGGAGTTTGCCTCAGCAACTATTTGATTTGGTTTTTGAAAAAGACTTTTCGTTGTCACACAACTGGAAAAATGGCAGTGTTTACTTCTATGGATACAAAGCTGACAATCCATTTGAAGGATATCCTTCATGCTCTAGTTTCTTTACTTTATCTTTAAGTGTCTTGAACCTTTTCCACTTATGGTCTATTTTCATACTTACACCCCATAATTTATAATTTAGATGTACATCATATTTTCTCAAATTAAACATGATTCTTCTTGATTTTTTCGTGTGTGCTAATATATTTAAAAAACTGTTTTCTGTTGCCTCCTTGACTATTTCCTTGTTTCTCTTTTCACGCCTGAAGATGATTTTAGTGATGAATCTGGTTAGTATTTGATTTCATTGTATCTTTCATTTAGCTTGATTTTTTCCGGTCATTGTTCACTAATTCCCCCAAATATTTATTCTTAATTCCAGATTCTGATGAAGACATTCCACTTCAGGCTGTTAACAATGGTATTTAATGCTGTTGCTTGCTTTTTAGTAAATTTTTTTCTTTGCATCCCTGTTGCATTTCTCTGTATATTTGAGTTACATCTAGGGGTGTGTTGGGTTTGTAGGAAAACAGGAGGGACAAGTTAAACAAGAGGTAGCCCCCGCAGTGGAGAAGGCTAAGGCTGTAAAGGATTCTGCTGCTGGTAAGCAGAAGGTGAAGATTGTGGAACCCAGTAAGGAAGATGACAGTGATGACGATTCAGATGATGCAATGTCTGAGGATGAATCTGATTCAGATGTGGTACTTACTTTGTACCTTTATTTATAAAATTAATCTTTGCAATTGTCTGGCTCATGACACATGATTCTTTAGTTCTTGGAAGGCAGAGCATTTTAACATTTAGTTGCTACTCCTACAAATGTCTTGGGTCAGCTTACGCCGTCTCCTAATGGGTATTTTGTTCTTTTTTTTTTCTTTTGTTCAGGATGGTGACAGTTTGGGTGATGACGATGATAGCGATGACGACGAAGATGACAGTGATGAAGAGGATGACGAGACCCCAAAGAAGGTTAGCAATTTCTGTGCACTAGTGCAATTTCGTTAATATTAACTTGGCAGATATTATGTCTATGGTTTGTGTAGTATCGGCTGTTCATCAGTTGGATTATGAGATGTTGGTAGCCTCTGCTCCTCTGTGCTTGATGAACTTTGACAACTGCTCTTTTGCAGGTTGAGTCTAGCAAGAAGAGACCTTCTGAATCAGCTACAAAAACTCCTGTCGCTGATAAAAAAGCAAAATTGGCTACTCCTCAGAAAACTGGTGAGTTTGCTTTCCACCCTTTTTAATATTATTTTCATGTGAGATAATTCAAACCCAAAATGCGAAATATTTTTGGCTTGCCAAATTTTCTAACCTTGCCAACTTTTCTTGTTTATCACGCCTATCTTTGATTTTAATTTTCTTTGCTTTGGTATGTCGCTGCGAACTTGATGAAGTGTTGTTTTCAGCTGTTTCTTGCCTGTATCATTGTATGTGATGTTGTATCTGGCCTTTGATTTGTTTCTGTTGCACAGATGGCAAGAAAGGTGGTGGCCATGTAGCCACACCTCACCCTTCCAAGCAGGCTGGGAAAACCCCAGGTAACAAGTCAGCACAGCAGACTCCTAAATCAGCACAGGGATCACATTCTTGCACATCCTGCAAAAAGTATGTTTATTTTCTTTTTTCGTTTTCTGAGTTCACTCTATATGTTGTGGAATTATGTTAATCTAGATTAACCTGCAAAAGTATGTTTATTTTACTTTTTTCTTTTTCTGAGTTCATTCTCTATGTTTTGGAATTATGTGAATCCAGATTAACCTTTTTTTTTGTATTGCAGGAACTTCAATTCTGAAAGTGCCCTTAATTCCCACAACAATGCTAAGCACAGTGCTGGAAAGTAAATAGTGCAATGTACTGGGTTTCTTGTGTTTTAGAAAAAACTAGTTGGAATCAAGAGTAAGCTAGCATTCTAGTAGAGTTTTGAGGGTTCAGCCTTTTTGTGGAGGTCGGAGAGTCTATTATATATGATGGTCTGCCATGCTTGATTTGCTGTGGAGTGAACCATTAGCTATGATACATCTAAGAGATTCAGTATGGAATTTCAGTTTTGTCACCTTGATTGGGCTTATTTAGTTAATTATATTCCTGTTCTACTCATTTTGTTGGCTCCGATGTCTCTTGCATTGCTGATGCCATAACTGTCATTTGTAACTTAGGAGCTCTTCCCAGTTCACTGCTGAATTTGTTTTAGAACCACCTGCTGAAGTTTATTCAGGCAACATATGCCATGAGCATTTTATAACCTCAACATTGTTGCGGCTTAGCAGCACAGAAGTTATGCTTCACTTTTTATATTTTTGCTGTCTATAACCACTTCTACTCTATGAGTGAGGTTCTCACCATCCTTTCGTGTAACGTGTTGTAGATTTAACTGACCATAGATTTGTAAATGCCCTACGAATCTGCCCCATAGTCTGGCCTACCTGAAGCATGGTTTCTTCCTTGATATGACCTTTTACTCATCAACTAATATGGTTGGGCATGTTTCTATTATTGGTATGTTAGTTCATTGCTCTCCCCTTAAGGTTTCTTCAATTTAATAGTATTTCCGTGTTCATTTCTTGCTATCCTCACATTTCATGTAATGGGCACTAGGAATTTATTTCCAAGTTGAACTTTCTACCTCTGTGGTTGCTACAGCTTGCAATTCCCACCAGTTGGCAACCTTAACCTTGCTTTGGATATGTTTAGATCTATCATTGTTGCTTAGGGTTTCAAGTTAAAAATGCCAGGCAACAGTGCCTTTCTTGATCAGTTGATCTTAATCAAATCATATTCTCGGAGATTACCATTTTTATGGCTGGACCTCTACTTTCATGAGATTTGATCATCACCCTACTTGTACTCGAGCAGCTCTTTAACTAGTGCCTTGTGAATATCTTTCAACTTCTGTTTCTCCTTAAAGACGCACAATTTTATCAAGTTTTAGTTAATCTTGACTTCTCATGCTCTGAAAGAGTCCTCTAAGTACCTTTCTCATGGTAAATGCACATAAATTATCACTAGAGTGAATTTGCGGCATCAGATGTAATAGTGCCATCAAAAGAGTAGAGTGCCATGAGATGGTCAAGATTTTGATATTTTGGGGGTCCTTTTACATTTCCACCGCAGTTGTTTGTGATTGCGACATTGATCTTTTCTTAAACTTTGGGGATGCTTCCCAGTTCCTTTGATTCTGGCTTTACTCTGTGTTCTCCTAGACCAACCAATTTTACTCCTGAATATCTTCAGGGATGCTCCTTCAAAGGTCCATTTTTTATTTCACATGTTCATCCATGGGGTCGCATCCCGTTATACCCGCACTTTTGAGTCATCTAACACATGTACTCCCCCCGTTTTATATTAATTGTCCTGAAAGCGATATAAAGCTCTCACAACATGTCACGAGGACAATTAAATCGAAACAGAGGGAGTATAATGTTTCTTAAGCATGTCATGGAAGTGCTTAGAGACTTGAAATTAGAGTCCCACTCTCGTCCTCTTGAGGTATATTTTTCAAAACCTTGATCCTCACATGTTTTGCTTGACAACCAAATTTCCATCCATGTGGTTTTGAGGCTCCATGAGGGGGTTGTTGCGGTGGTTAGTGATGGATACTGTTCGTATATTCTTACAACTTTGAGAGTGGTGGCTGGAGACAGACAAGAGGAGGAGGAGGAGGAGGTTCAGGTACTCCTATACCATTGCTAGGTATTGGAGTACTTGAATATCCTAGTCAACGACTTGGATTGTCATATACTATCATTGCCAATCTTATAACTTATGAGTCAGATAGAGGGTTTGTGATGTTTTTCTATAATTCCCTTTGCAGCATCAGGCCGCAGAGTCGGATTGCAACAAGAGAAATGCTTGGTACTTCCGAATCTTAACGATTTTTGCGAGGTACAGATGAGGCGGCTAGGTCTCATTTTGCTCCTTTTACCTCAAAAGGGTAATTTCAAGAGGTTTGTCCAAGTGGGTATTTTGATAGTCCATAATTTGCCATCCGTTTTTGCTAGACATATTTGGCTGGTTTGCAGTAATCGTTGTACAAGTGGCAGTTTTTCTCTTGCTGCCGCGGTTTTGGAGTGGCGTTGCGTTGCGGCCTTGCAGGTGCCTGGCACAGTTTTACCTAGTTCATACATCGTGGGTGGGTGCAATCCATCCGATGGGCGTCCTGGATGTAGCGTTAGTGGTGGTGAAACATTGATCTAGCAGTTCTTAGGTAAAATCAGCCGAGGCAACATTTCGTATTTGTGTAGGCCTCATTTCTAAGATCAAATCTCTTCTAATGACATCCATTACTTGCTGATTAACTTCACTCTGTTCAATCGGTCATGTTATTTTGATGTCCCCTCCATCGATCTGATCAAGGCCCCTTGACATAATTGTTTCCTCAAAATGAAACCCAAACTATTCTCTTGAAGCCAACTCTCAACCAAATTCAACTTTCACTAATTATTTAACATGTTTTAAACTCAATTTCAATCATCAAAACATTATTACATCAACAATCAAAAATATATTGCAACAATTGCACCATATTACGTAATTATGTAGTAATAAATATTAACTCAAATAAGAACTTAATCAACTAAAAAACTCAAATAAAAGGATCTTTTGGGACTCATTAAAAAGAACTTAGTATTGTACATCCCTCGGTGGGAAGTAATTTCAAGAAACGGCATAAATTGAAAATGGTATGTGAGAAGTATGTTAGAAGGGAAAGGGCTTCGGACAGATCTATAAAAGACTAGATGGTATATAGAGCTTCATGTGCTCCTAACAAAGGAACACTCGCAAGTGGGTTATTCTCCCATTTTTTAACATAAAATAAATATTCAACGTCGAAAAATGAATATTGTTAAAGTGAATATTTCGTTGAATTAAATGAACACTATAAACGTTGAATTAAATGAATAATACAATTATGTAAAATGAAATACCGTTGAACTAAATGAACAATATCATAAAGCAGAAAATCTACAATAACAGTAAGAACATTGTAAATGAACATTTAGTTATAAAAAATAAACATTTATCATAATAAAAATGAACAATGAGTTACAACCGATTCCTAAAATCACGGAATCAGTTATGACCGATTCTGTGATTTACGAAATCAGTTTGATTCCATAATTAATGAAATTTGTCCCCTCACTTGCCCAATGAGTGTGTATCTCACTTGTCTTAATGGGAGCTCCTTACTTATATAAATTGCCATAAAAGACACGTAGGTTGCGTTTGGATGAGTGATTTATTGATTTGGTTTTTGAGATTTTGTAATGATTGAAATAAAAAGTAAGAGAGAGATAGAGAGAAAAAGTGTGGGACCAATGAGAGAGAAAAATCAAAAATCAAAAATTCTGGGTGAAAATCACCCAGGAGAACACAAGCGTAAGAACTAACACCTATAAACTAAGGGAAGAACTAAAAACATAAAGGAAGAGACAAAGAGAGGGCAAATAGAGTATATGGAAAAGCTTTTTGTTATATTTCACAATGTTTTCGGCATCAACTCATTTGGGTAGTACATACCGTTCAAGATAGCACATGAAAATATTTGCATAAACTCATTTCCGAGGCATAGCTGCAAACAATTCGAACCAGAGTACTTCCTAAAAATCATAGAAAAAGGGAATTTTTTTGCGAGGCGAACACAATCTTGTAGATTACTTGGGCAAGAAATCACAAGGCGAATACACCAAAAAATTAAAATAAAAAGAGATCGCTGTAAATCATCCACTTTGAAACTGATGAAGGATTGAATAGAAATTGAAACAACACTTGAATGGTGCACCAAGTTGAAGAGTGGGCTGATACTGGAGAATTCCACAAGGTTGAAAGTTTTCTTTCTTCAACATAACAAAGAAAATTCAAAAGAGCCAAAATAATACATTTGGTGTCTCCTTATCAAACTAAAGGTTCTGCCGAAAACGCATCAACAAATTATCCAAAGTACAAGCCTGAAAAATCCCTGACAGAATAAATAATACACTCCCTTGGCTAGCATTTGAATTGAGCTGTTCTCTGCAAAAAGGAACATGAAAACATATTGTACTCGCAAATGAACATTGAGCGGCTCGTCAGATTAGTTCCTCCACATTGCAAATGTTAAGCCGCGCTGTAAACGTGCTCTGCAGATGGAGAAGACCAACCTGTATACAAATATCAGGGTAAGCTGCAATAAATTAAGACCTGATCCTGGAAGCAGGAATACCTGAACCTGCAAAACTAGTAAATAACGTAAGATTGCATTTCTGAATTTAATAAATAATGAAAGGAAAGACCACCGTATATACTTCCTAATGTTTTTACCGCTTCAATCTGTAATGGGCAGGCTACATCACAAGTCTTTCAACTCCTCATGATAAAAAGTATATAGTACAGGTGAACCTGCAAATACATGGGCTAGAACTATCCTTGGAAACAACTGAGGAATGCATAAGCTCGGTCAAATGAACGCCTACCAAAACAAGATGTTTCTCCGCTACTCCCCAAGAAGCTATTTTCTCCCAATCAATTGCAAGTCAAGAAGCTTTTGCATATGCAAACATTTCCTAAACGAAAACACATCTATACAAACTTAGGGGAACACGAGATAGCATGGTTTAGACAAGAACATGCAGACTGAATCTGAAAACAACCTTACTGACCCAAGATTTGAAAGTTACAAGTGCATAAGCCAATTTTCTAGCAAGTACCTACAGCTGGTATGAATTAAACCTGGCACGAAATGAGTATCAAATTTCATTCATGACCATGACTTTTTATGACTTGCCATTTCAGGACGGAGGGAGTATTAAATTTGAGGGGAATAAAAGGTAAATAAACTTTTCTGGGAGAACCAGTGTAAAATCTCAAATCGACAAAATCTTTAGATACAGTTCCAAGATAGGTGTTTTGCTGCATTTGGCCTATAATTTTAGATATGCGATCTGAGTATGATATAACAAAAAACCTTGTCGACTCAAGTCTAAAGTGGACATTTATAATGTTAGTTTGGAACACCTTTAAAAGAAGTCTGAATGCTTATTTAGGATCGGAAGGAGTAGCTCTTAATAAGGGCAGCATTGGCTTGAGGAAGATGTGGTCCGGAAAGGTTGTTAATATTGGTGTATTAGCAATAAGTAATGCAAGAGAAACTTCTTCCTGAGAAAACTGAAAGTACTTGATAATCTGAGAGAAAAGGCAACCAAGGCGAAAAGACATTAAAGAAGGAAAATGGAAAAGAAAAAGGAAAGAAAGAAGAAAACAATATAAGAAGATGATGCCTAATGGTGGGGGTTGAAATGCATGCAAGGTAGTGGTCCTTTCGGTCTTTCCTTGCTCAATTTCCTACTGGGATAAGGAGGAGAATAAGTAGAAAAGAATTTTTGCTTTCAAGATCATAGGACAGTGAACCTGTACTCCTCCTGCACAGTGGAAAATGGGCAGTAAGCCATTTCTTCTGATTTGGGCTTTTCGAAAAAAATAGAAAACATTTGAATTCCGTCTTACGTTTTGCCTTTTAAGTTCTTTTTTAATATTACAAGAAGCAAGATCTAAATAACACAAAAGGCAGAGTATGAGAACAAACCAGACAACGCCAATTCCATCAGTCATCGTAACCACCATAATCTTGCTGCTGCTGCTGATGGGAGTCATTATACTGGTCTCCATTTTGCATGCCACCACCATCACTATTGCTGTCATTATTGTTGTTACTAGCATCATTCTTCGGACCAGATTCCGCCTGCTCCCTTTCCCTATTCCATTGCTCAATCTTTGCCCTTCTCTCAGCGCTACCTCCCCGAATTGGACTCCGGGCTTTTCTTCCTCCAGGGCTTCTACTACGTCCTCTACGACCAGGACTCCTGCTTCTAGGCCTCCTGCTCCTATCGGGTTGGCGTTGATCTGCCAAATCACCCCCTCTTCTACCAAAGCCACGGCCACCTCCGCCGCCGCCGCCGCCACCATGTGGACGCTCATCGTAATTACGATGCCTCTGAGGACTTCGGCTTCTGCTGCGACTTCGCCTTCGCCTACTCCTCCCAAATAGCTGTCTCCTCAACTCCCTACGAAAACCACGTATATCAGGACCAACTAATACAGTATCTGGAATTTTTTTTTTTTGTCACAAGTGACTCACCTGCTAATCTTTTTCAGATGCATGAAGTTGCAGTAACCACCTCTATTGCATACATTTTCCTCGTACTGCCTACATGTAGCTTCACGAAAATCCGTCACAGGAGAAAAGTCTACAATAATTGGGCGCCCTGAAAAAATAAAATCTCATGTTAGTTGCAATGACCGAACTATTACAGCATAACCATAAACTATTGAACTATAAACCCAATGCAGCACCTTCGAAAAAAAATAGTACGGCCTCGGATCCAAATTAAGATTACTGTTTGATGAGGTACACAAAATTGCAATTGACTATAAATTATAAAGAATCGCGAGGGATAATCCTGTGGTCATATCACAGCTTATATAGGAGGTCCACAAAACACTAGTGGACATGAATTTTCCCTTTTTAACACCAAAAGGGAAGTTTTCATGCCAAATGGGAATCATGGACTCTTATTTGAGTCCGAAGGGAATAATAGCTTTACAAAGTTGATACGCATGAACTATTCCTGTAAGTGAGAACATACTGAAGCAACAACATGACACTGGAAAGCTAACCAACCTTATCCCTTAATAATCTTTTCCATAACATCTGATATATAATGCAACAAATTAAGAAGAAATGAAAAAATGACTTCCACATATTGGAGTTGCAAGGACAAGCTAAAATCTTGTGGTGAACATCTGACCAAAGTTGTCAGTCACATGGTTTACAATTGCCCATATCACCAATGTAACTTGAGTGGGTAAAGCTTGTGTCGTTCACTTTATAATAAAATGCAGCGGCACAAACAAGCTCATATGATTACTATGTCAAATTCCCTTAGAAGGAGAGTAGAGCTTTGGATACAAATCCATGCATTGTGTAGATAAGTTCAATTTATATCATGCAAACATAAACTTGCTAAATAGCAAGGTATATTCCTCCCCATCCAACAAAAAGGTACTTATATTCTCTTTTAGGATATTCCAGACATTGCAAATTAAGCTCGCAGTTACACCAAATTTTGAAGTTATCCCTCGTGAAATAAGTCAGCCAGATGCAACAAAAAAAATTCTGTTTTTGTGATTTCCAACTACCAAAGGCAATTACTCAGTTGAATGTAAGAACTACAATCAAGAGCTTAATGAAAAAAGAGCTGCTGGTGTAATGAAATTCCCCCACCATCCTAAAATAAGTTTCCATTTAGAATTATTCATGGTACCTAAGAAAACTGACACAATCAATATTAGAGACTCATATACATAATCAACCTTAAGTTAGCATTACCTTGATCACATTGCAAGTTGACAATTATACATGATGGATTGACAAAAATCGAATTTAATAGCTTCATTAGAAAATGCACTCATTTTGGGACAATTTTGTTTCACAAGAAAGGATACTCATTGTGGGACAGCAGGAGCAACATGCTTGCACATGTAAGTTTAATCTGAGCATGCATCATCATACACATTTACAATCACCACCAACATCATACAGACACTGTATTCAGAGTTTACAAACCTGCATAAAACCTTCCACTCAGATTATTCAATGCATTTGCAGCATGTTCTTCTTCTCTAAACTGTACATACACATTCCCCACCATGTGGTCAGCCAGATTATCACATATGTTTAGGCTCTCAATCTCTCCGTACTTGCTCAGCTCTTCAAACAAATCCTCATAAAAATCCTGCATTCAAAACACAAATCCAACTGCTCAAAAAACTGATAAAACAAAAAATTTCTTTTACATCCTCCCACATCCAAATTTTAACAACTTCAAAACACATCTAAAAGCCCCCAAATTACAAGAACTAAACACAACAAAGACAAAAAGAACTCCCAATCCATTCCAAAAGGTCCAACCTCCCCAATTCAAATTAAATCTTAATAAATAGATAAAGTTACAAAGTAAAACATCCAAGAGCTCCGAGCCAATATACAACATTTTAGTTCATGAATCATGTGCCTTAGTAGTACTCTCTCAATCCCAAATGAGTGTTTTAAAAAAAAAAAAAATGGAAACCGAACACTACATAATTAAAATGTAATATTAAACATTTATTTATTGTATTGAAGATTCAATTCAGTCTTTGCAATAAGATTAAATAAACTATGGGTTTCACACCAAATCAATTCTTACAAAAAAATAAAAATGGTCAAAGCAAATTTATTCTATCAAAAAAAAAAGTCAAAATAGGAAAATTCCTAAATCTAGAAAAGTACATACACAAACATGAACAGATCAAACAGGTGATTAAATCCATATTAATTGAAATTGAGAAGACGGGAATAACCTCAAAGTGGTCTTGGATTTTGCGGGGGTCAAGGGGCTGACCCTGGGGATCGACGCCGGGGGTGATCATGTCGGGGCGCTGGTACATGTTGGAGAGCAACAGAGTAGGGCTGATGGAGGGTTTGGTGTGGAGGCGGGAGCATCGGTCTCCGTGACGGCAGGCTCCGATCTTGAAGTAGAACGGACAGTTCACCCTATCCTTCTCCGTCCCGAATATCGACGCCAAGTGTTCCGCCATTGCAGAAGCTGCTTACTCTTTCCGGGCCCAATTACTATCTCTTCTGTGTTGTTGTGGCGCAGCTGGCTGAGGATCGATCTAGGGTTTCTGATTTCTAGCGTGAACGTCCAAATTGGGGGTAGAAAGAAAGTAATTTGATTGATAATTAGGCTTTTATAGCAAAGCGTTTCTTAACTAATTTGCCTGATTTCGTTAGTGATATTGAAAATTAAAAGAGAGGTGCCCATATTTCAACAAGCTGGTTTGCCCGAGAGGTTAAGGGGGAAGACTTAAGATCTTCTGCACATCAGTGCGCATGGGTTCGAACCCAATAGCCAGCATCATAATATGTCTTATTAAAATTTCATTTCTTCATTTTTTTTTTTGAAAAATAAATTGATTCAAAATTAAAAAAATAAATTTATAACTAAATTGGTTCATCCTTAGAGAGAGAGACCTCTCACACAATTGTCCCCTCACTCTTCTTAAGAAGTGGGTTCTAAGCACCCATAATCAACCACATTAAACTCTTTTATATGTGAGCTTTTATATCATGATAAAAAAAACTCGTATCAAACACACTTGATTGTGTTGTCAGTTCTGTTTATACCATTTATAGTGCCTTAAAATGCATGCAAATTACTGTTTAAAATGTCTCATAAAAAATTGAGCTCCCTTATAATATAGATGTTTGCCACTTTTCTACACTTGTATCTAATTCACTCTATTATTGTAAATACTTTTTTTTTTTTTTTTTAATGTTGCGAAAAACATTCGGTCGCAGTTTATACATGTATTTTGCTTCACGATTAAAAATGGTTTAATAAGATTGTAGTGGTAGAGTAAATAATGCATCAACCCAATTATGTACTATTTCAAAAATGGATTATAATAATAAATAAATTAACAAACAAAATGAAAAACTACTAGGGTTGTTGTTATAGTGCCGTTGGCTTCTCCTAGTGCGTCATGTGTTTCTAATGAATTCGAATTTTCTGTCCCACTTGGTGTTTCATCTCTTGTCCCACATCTCCTAAATACCGACACACATCCCATTAACTATAATTTTAAAATTTAGGATCATTTTTTAAATGACTAGGATGAGTTTTAAAAAGATGGAACAGAGAATGGAATACCAATTGGGACAGAAGATCCGGACTCGTTTCTAACCCCATTCACAACGAATATAACACAACTCTAAGAAGGCATTAGCAATGTTTACAAATCAATGTAAAACAAACAATCCTAGCTAAGAAGGCGTAACCTAGGAAGATGTCAACATTTGTCTCAATATATGATCAGTGTCATCTTCAATATTCCAAACAATTTGCGAATTTCCAAAAGTGCATCATAATCAAACACATTTTGACGATGAACATAAAAGTTGATGCAATAACTAAAACAAACTTTATATATAGACTATGTAAATCTAATCTAATCATGATGGTATGCTATCATGCGACGATGAGTCATGATAACACGTCCGTACTCATGCTAGGTCAGAGCAAATGGGAATCATTCTAATCCTGCTTTTAACTTTTGAGATCACTAGATCTATCTATCTTTTGTGTTCAAAGCTTCCTTATTAGTTCAAATATCCTAGCATTTTCTCTAATTGAGATTTTCTTGTCATCAAATATGAAGTGTCATCTACTGTTACACAATTTTTAAGAATGACACGTATCATAAATTTAAGAGTTTTAAATTTTAACGTCGTCTTTTAAACGATCAAAATGAAATTTTAAAAAGATGTCACAGACACACCACTTGACACAAAAGATCTAGACTCCATTTTCTCTGATTTGTTTTGAGGAGTTGATGACTGGGGCCAAGAAATGGAAGGAAAAGGGCGCCGAGCTGGATTTGCAACTTACTATCGTCTCCTTGGGGTTTAATTTCAAATTGATCTTTCTGGTATGGAATTCCTTTTCATGATTGGCTTTCTAAACACTTGTAGTTTTATGCGCGCAAATCCAATTTGTAACGAGAAACATTAAGTCGAACAAGAAAGACATCTAGATCTATAAGAAGCCAATGAAGGCAAAAACAAAGCAGAAATCAGTTTTTTCTTCTCTTCTTAAAGAGCAGCTGACTAGCTAATACTAAATGAGTCGCCAGGACCAATGGCACAACCATATGGAACAAATATCGCTCTGTACATATGAAGAATTTGTCCTAGACATGGTTCTGGCACTAGATCGACATGTTGTGGCCTGAATTTAGATCTGGGGCCCTTAAGAGTTCATTTTGTTAACGCACTCTAAATCACAAGACATGAATTCGGGACCGACTAAGAAAGTCAAGACATTGGGTTTCAATTACCGCATCTGCTGAGATAAGAGCTTAAGGTAATGCGCATCTACACCAAGGCATATAAAAGAATGAACACTCGGTTTCACCAGGATTCAACATGAATAGTTGGAGCGTGCTAAACTCAAAACCATTACAGCACGGGTTGTTTAGAAACACCCAGAAATTAATCAATTGCAGGGTTCAAAACAGGCCCTGTATTCGTGACCATAAAACAATGAAGATCCCCAAGTCGTCTTGCCAGCTCCCATGTTTTGCCTTTTGGCTACATACATTCAACTCATCAAGTTTCCAGCAAAATATTTGATTCCTATGGCAAAAAGATTTCCAACTTGATTTCCTGCAAACAGGGAAACTACTGGCCAATGGATGCTTATAAGTTGTAACACATTCATATTTCCATTAAAAACAGGAGGGAACATGTCAAAAGACTCAAAACACTAGACATCAAAAGATCCTCTGAATTCAAAAAGTTCCTCAAGTTCTGACACTTCTCAAACCTCAAAACAAAATTTGAGCTGGTATTATTTCTGACTTGTTTTTAAAAAGGGTCTTCAATCCTTGAACTGACCCATTCTACATTTCAAGTTATTCTCTGCAGGTGAACTTCAATCCGCACAAACAACAATCTTTGTTTCGGTAACTCAAACTCTAGTAGGGCTCAACTGGGGCACGGAAGCTTGCTCCAGCATAAACGGCTTCTGAGCCAAGCTCTTCTTCAATACGCAAGATCTGCAGTCAATGGAAAAAGGAAATGCTTGATAAGCCATGCTAAACATTTCGAAAGCCCATAGCAAAAATGAGACGATAAAGTGGACATTTAAGTTTAGTCATCCACACCATTTATTAGTTCTCATTCTAATGCTGCTTTGCTTAACTGTACTACATACCCCACATGGAATGAGCATTTGATGGAAAAAAAAACTTAGGTTAAACCAAGAATGTTAACCTGATTGTACTTGGCAAGACGCTCTGACCTGCATGGAGCTCCAGTCTTGATTTGACCCTAGTAAATTTCATGGATAAGGAGAATCAGCATGATATTGTAAAAGAGAACACTTCCATTCAGTAAACTACTAATCTTAAATGATATTTACCGTTGACAAACCAACAGAGAGATCGGCGATGAAAGTGTCCTCTGTTTCTCCACTGCAACAAGAGAATCATAATGTCAGCACACTATCAACACATCATCTTGACCTTCTGGAAGATGGGGCAACAAACTGAGAACCCTAATGTCTACTTTTCAAGGTTTGATTTCTAACCTGCGGTGGCTGGCCATTACACCCCAACCAGCTTTCTTTGACATTCTTACAGCTTCAATGCTCTCAGTGACAGATCCAATTTGATTAACCTATAAACAGATAAGCAAAAGAAACCGCATAAGGCAATATTTTCTTAGGTCTCAAAAAAATGAAGTTCAAGATTAGATAATACCTTGAGTAGAAGAGCGTTGCAGCTTTTCTCGTCAATTGCCTTTTGCACCCTCTGTAAATCCACATTGCACAATAATCAAGGTTAAAAAGATGCCAAGAGTTGCTCTGTGGAGAGTGAACAATTTCTCACTCAAAAATACAAATCCTAACCAAAAGGAGCACACAAAGCTAACCTTGGGATTGGTGACCAAAAGATCATCTCCCACAATCTGTACTTGTTGACCTATCTCACTGGTCATCTTGGAGTAGTGCTCCCAGTCATCCTGGTCAAAGGGATCCTCAATCGACACAATAGGATATTCTGACGCAAATGACTTGTAAAGATCTTTGAGCTTATCTCCAGAGATCTTTTGTGAACCATCATTGTTCTGCACAAGGAAATCGAACAAAAATATAACTTAAGATTCCCTTATCACAAATCACTCGAAATCATTTATAAATTAACATCTAATGTGCTCTTCATTGAACCCATGGTAATATAATTTGGGAAACCATCCTCCTGTAATAAAGACAACCAAAAAGATGTCTCTTTCAAGCACTTCAAAAGTTAGATGATTGATATAATATTACTGAACTTACTAAAGACATCAGAGGGATGTCTCTTTCAAGCAATTACTTTTCATTAACTGAACTTGCTCATATTATTCTTTATCCTCACTAGGTCACCCTATGTCCAGTGGAAAGTGAGCATCAGTCCAAAAGCTTTATTGAAGGCTGTTTAAACTATTTACAAGTCAAAGAAAAATCAACAGCTTGCTTGGAAAGTGGGTTTTTGATTTGGTTTTCTAATTTTTGAATTGATTTGTAATGATTAAGGTAAAAAATAAGAGAGAGAGAGAGAGAGAGAGAGAGAGAGAGAGAGAGAGAGAAAGTTTAGGGATGAAAGAAAAAATTCAAAAAAACAATGTCAAAAAGTTTGTTATGCGAACAGACACCAATGGTTTTCTTATGAAAAATGAATTGTGTATCAGAGCTCTGTGTTTGCTTTTTCAGGAAAAATGATAAGCTCCTCCTCGGCCCACGACTTATGGCTCTACTTGCATCTATGTAAGCCATTTCTCCTCCTTTTGTTTCAGGAACATGACGTGCATAAGACATTTGTGTTCCATGAAACAAAAAGAGCCTATTAGAAATGCACAAGTTCTTGGAGAATAAGGGTGGAATTAGACGGACTCTGGCCCTGAATTTAGTCGAGCCAATTAGAAAACTAACCTCTTCCTTGAAGTTCAGATCATAGGTCTTGTCTGTTCCATAAAACTCAGATGCAGCAACATCCATTCCGATGACAACCTACATAGAACGCAACATGTTATCTTAGTTGCAAATGAGTGTCTCAAGGATATCAAGAGAGGAATGCCATCCTATTTGAGTTTAACTGCAGAAGAGGACATGAGTACTCACTTTGCCAGTGTAACCAGCTTTGGCAATGGCTGTCTTGAGTAATTCAAGACCCTCCTTGTTCTCCTAAAATTCCAAGAAATTTGACAGTCAATAAACTAATTGTATTATGTGGTAGAACAAGAAAAAACTACTTGGCAGAACTAGGAGATAACCTGAATATTAGGAGCAAAGCCACCTTCATCACCGACATTTGTGGCATCCTGACCATATTTCTTCTTGATCACAGACTGCAATCAGACCAAGTAATCAGCCAAAAGAAGTCTCAGCTAAAGAATGAGCAGATGTGATTGTTTGCCTATATGACGAGAGTAAATAACAATATGCTACACGCAGATTCATACACAGCAATTTCATGACTGAGCGGCTACTCTCATTCTCCAATTTTGAATTTGCACCGACTACATTTTAAGTTGAATGACAACTCATAATGAACAAAAAGAAAAAAAATGGATTGGAAAACTTGATGCCAATTAAGATTCGGGATTCAACTATTTCATGACTGAGTGAGCGAGCTACTCTCATTCTCCATTTTCAAGTTGCACCGACTACATTTTAAGTTGAATGACAGTGACGACTCATAATGAACAAAAAGAAAAAATATGGATTGGAAAACTTGAAGCCAATTAAGATTCAGGATTCAACTAATCGTCAATTTCTCAATCACCAAAAAGGAGTAGTAAATCAAATTTCCTCATCAGAAATGAGAAAATAACCCAAAATATTAGGATCGGAAAATGAGAGGGCCACAAAATGATACAGATATCTACATAATGGAGTTTAGTAATAAAACTAAAAAGCACACCTACATATACACACACACACACATATATTTTAGAGTTTTGAAATAGATGATGAAAACATACACACCTTCAAATGATGATATACTTCCACACCCATCTTCATGGCCTCCTTGAAACTGGAGGCACCTACTGGAAGAATCATGAATTCCTACAACCAAGAGCTTGTAAGAAACTTTTTACTTATTGACAATATGGAATATTGCATTAATAAGGCAAATCTGGACGCTTGCCTGCATGGCCAGTTTATTGCCTGCATGTGAACCACCATTAATAACGTTGAATGCAGGAACTGGTAAAACCAACTTCTTGTTACCGGCCAAGTTGGCAATATGCTGCAATGGAAGATGAATACGGGTAAGAGAAATAAAAAGCTCACCATACACTCTTAATATGCTTATAATCAACCATTCTCATAAAATTACAAGGGGATGGTAAACAATGAAGCACAGTCGATAATGTACCTTGTAAAGGGGAATATTGAGAACACTGGCGCCTGCTTTACACACTGCAAGAGAGACTGCCAATATGGCATTTGCTCCTAGCTGAAAAACAATGGTCAATATACTGGCGAGCCTTTAGACACTATACATGAGGTAATCAAGAGATGTATTTATTTTTCATACCTTTTGCTTGCACCAACCCCACTCATTCACAGTTCCATCAAGTTGTTGGACCATGAAGTTGTCGATGCCAGTCTGATCAGTGGGGTCCTATAGTCCCAAAAAAAAATCAGTGTCAGTACATAAGGAGGATAATTAGCACTGCCTCAATCAATTTAAATTTTTGTTGAACCCAGATAACATGAAAGCATGGAACTTCCCATATGAAGGGGGAAATTTTGGAGCAAGCTACAATATTAGTCTTTAAAAAATCAAGGATGAGCGCAAGTTAATGCAACAAACCTTGCCAATAATAGCCGGGCCGATAATTGTGTTCACATTTCCGACAGCCTATTGAGTATGAGAAGATAGATATTAATATATGGAATTCAGATACGACTGTTGAAAACTGGAAATAGTGCAAAAAAATAAATAAATATATAAATAGCCTACCTTTGAGACACCTTTTCCAAGGTAGTCTGAACCTCCATCTCTAAGCTCAAGGGCTTCATAAACTCCTGGAATTAGCAAAATACACATTATAACTCTTGGCTACAGAAATAAGGCCTGACGAAATACAGAATTGATTCTTAAGAATTCCCATGCAAAGAATTCATCTGTAAGCAGATTAAAATATATGAATACTACCAAGGAATAAAGGCCACACCAACTAAATAATACAAATACACTTTCTCTTCTACTCCCACTCAAAAAGTCCTATTCCTTTTCTCTAGGATCTTTAGCTAAAAGAGTCTTACTTCAAAAACAAAGAATGGTTGATGTTTTGAATTGAGAGCGCACATATGAAATCGATCAAGCAAAATTAAAGAAAACACTTTAGTTTATAATGTTTAATCAAATGGTACATGCAGGTCTCCGCAAGATTTAAGTTTTTTAACGGAAACCTACTTGGGTGAAGGAATTAAGAGTACCTAGTTTATCCTTGATGTTTTACAGTTTTACTGTGCATTGCTTTGGCTTTATCCTGAATGATTAGTTAAATATGAAATTGACATTCAATCTTGGAGCATTAGTTCCATAACTGAAACAATGATAAAGGCCAGATTTCGATACTTTACATTGACACTATATCCTGGAAAAATGCAGAAATTTAATCCAAACACCCAACAGCAAAGTAATTTCTAATTGAGCAAAATACTTGATCCATGACGAGGAAGAAGTCGCAAAGTTTTTTTTTTTGCAAGATACTTAGTTCAGTTATATTTTTCATCATAAAACCCGAATCGTTTCCAAGAGAGATCAGATCATACCAGTGGATGCACCACTTGGGACAGCAGCTCTAGCCCAGGTACCATTTGATAGACCAATGTCCACCTACACCAAAATCATTTGATCAAACACATTAATTACTCAATTTCTAATAAAGCTGCTACTAATCCATCACATAATTTGTACACAAGATCATTGGGCATGCACACATATTTACAATCACTTTCTCACACACACAATCAAAATCAATCCAACAGACACAGACACAGACACAGACACAGACACAGACACAGTCACAAACACGCGTACTTTCTCACCTTCAAGACACGTGAAAATATCAGTCTCCATAACATAACTGTAGACAACAGCGAAAAAACAAAAATGCATAGGTTTAGCCAGATTTATCATTTATTAATTTAGTGTGGTGTTTTGTACTCATGCTATGCATGATTTGCATATTTTCTGGCTCACTAGCAATTCTCTAAATGACTCATCAAATCAAATTAATTACGAAAACCAAAAAATAAAAAATTCAATTTATCCCTTCCAATAAACTTCAAACACAATCAAATCCCATACCACCACAATTATAATCAAATATAACCCTTCAAAAACACAAATTAAACACACTATAGCAGCTAAAACATACATCCGGGAAAGATCTAAGAAAAAGTATAAGGGGAATCGTTAAAAACAAACCTCGACGGTAGGATTGCCACGGCTGTCGAAGATCTGACGGGCCTTAACGGATTTGATAGTCGCCATGAAAGCTTCTTAGATTAGATCTACTGAGAGAGGAAGAAAAGGGAGAGAGATTTAGGTAAATAGAATTAGAGTAATACAGAGAAACAGTGAAGACGGACCACGTATTTGTAGTGGTGGTTAAGCTAATTACAGCCGTTGGATTTCTGTTTAATTTTAGGTTTTAGAGTAGTGGAGTAGGCTAATAGTATATGCGGAGAAAATGTTGTTATTTAGGTTCTAGAGACAAACGTTTTTGGCCTCGGTCGTTCCGCCACCATCCATACATACATTTCACGCCCCTGCAACAGGTTGGTTCAAGTGGTATGCAGTTTGGATTCGTTTTAGATAGATCTGTTAATTTGTTATTCATTAATCTATTCTAATTTGTTTTAACTTGCTAAATAGTTTAACTTGTTACAACCCATTTAATTAAAAATTTTAGTATTAAAATGTATATAAAATTTTTTTTTTATATAAAAAAGTATTCAAATGTTAATTTAATTTAATTTAACCCATCTATCTTATAAGATAGATCAGTAGGACTCACAACAAATGAATAGTAATTCCAAATGATGATAGTGTGTATTGGGAAATGAGTGTTTTATTTGTGAGGGTGTGTGTGTATTGGGAATGGGAAAAGTGAGTGTGTTGGAAAGAGAGAGATTTTAAAAAATGTTATATTTTATGTGTAATGTAACTATATACATATTTTTTATACATAGATTATATTTTATGTGTATTGTAATTATATATATTTTATATTTTGTTAAATTATATTTTTGTTATTTTATTTTGAGACCAATTTTTATTTTTTTTCTTTATAGTTTTTATGTGTAATGTAATTATATTTTATGTGTAATATAATTATATACATATTCATAATTTTTATATTTAATATAAATTATTAAAAAAATAAATCATCAAATATTATTGCGCCGTGTCCGAGCACCGTGTCCTCGAACACGGGCATTTACTAGTTTATTATATAATTGAGTTGATCGATTGATTAAATGAGTTATAATAGGTTGAACTCATTACAACCTGTTAATTATTATAACTCAACCCATTACAACTCATTTGACCCAAATTGACAGACTTAGTTTTAGAGAGGTCATTGTATACAGAAAATTCTTGTTGGAAGACTCATTTACCGTCAATATTAGGTACGCGACTCAAGTCGAACTGGAGTAGTAAAAATATAGTATTCGATACCAATGAGCAATAAAAAAAATAAAAAATTCATGCCCCTTGCTTACGTGGTATTTGTTGATTGGATAATTTTAAAAAGTCAACTCTCTTCTGCTTTCTTTTTCGTTACGAAAAGTAAAATTATATTTTGGATTTTTATTTTCTTGTAGCAAAATTAGCTGAATTTGATTTATCAGAATTTAGATGGATTATTTAAATCTGAATATAAATAATATATTTTCTCAAACTATATGGATTTTTATCTATTTTGATGAGCTAGTTTGACAAAGCCTTTTAAAAGTTTAAAATCATTTTTAAAATATATAATCACTTTTGACCGTATTCAACGAATAAAATTTATTCTAATGTAAGCTGTCAAAATGTAAAAGAAATGCATTTTGACCAAAAAATTGTTATGAACTCGTTTTTTATTTTAATTTGATTTTAACTTATTTGTATTCATCTTGAATTATCATTAATATCCTCTATAATTTATGTATATTGAATATATTAATTATTTATATAAAGAGTAAATTTAACATTTATTTTTTATAATATATTTTAACGTATACTAGTTAAACGCTTCTAAATTAATATTAAGATTTGGGTCACGGTGTTAGTTTATCATCATTTTTTATTGTTAAGTTTTATGGGTCCCATCATTTTTTCTCTATCTCTCTTACTTTTTCACTATAATTATTATAAAACATCAAATAAACTTTTATTAGAATTTTTTTTCAAAAATTTTTTTTTAGAAAATTACTTTTACAAAACGTTTGTCTAAATAAACCCATAATAACTAGGGTTCTCTATCTAAACTTTTCAAAATTAAGAAACAATATTCCAGAATTTTTAAAGGTTATGCCAATTTCTTGTTGATCAAGATATGAGTGGTTTGATAAATGACTTTGAAGACCGATGCGCCAAGAAAACCTACAAATTTTAATGAGCGCCTAAACGCTTGATTCTATTAGGAGCGCCCAATGCACATATATGTTATAAATTATGCACATATACGTGTTATAAAATGCACATATTAATTATGCACATATACGTGATATAATTAATATGTACATTTTATAACACGTATATGTGCATAATTTATAACATATATGTGCATTGAGCGCTTCTAATAAAACCGAGCGTCTGGGCGCTCGTCAAATTATCTGAAGAAAACCTTCACAACTTTAGCACATACAAAAAACAACCTCATTAAAAGATATTTTTGACTAGAGAAAAATTTTTATAAGGTGTCACCTTATAGTGTCATTTTTTGACCAATTGTTTAATGACACATGAGCATTTGAAGCTAAAAACGAGGGAATACGTAAATCTTCCTAAATCACTTAACTCTATGTTTAACCTTGGTTAAGTTTTTGCCTGTAAATTAAAATAAAAAAATATTTTTTAATTTATAGGCTGAAGTAACAATGAAATATATGTATATATTTAAATAAATCTGTAATCTATCAATAAATCAAAAATTACGAGAAAAGCAGTGAAGTGCATATAGTCTGCAATCTTTTAGAAGACACACATGTCCACTCATTTGATCATTATGGTTCAGAATTTTGGCGTTTGGATAGTCGATTTTTGGCACAGTTTGGTGTTGGTTTGGTTTTTGGTTTGGTTTTGATTTTGGTTTTTGTTTTTACGGGTGGACTATTTTGCCCTTTGACCAAAATATTTTAAAAATATTATAGGTGT
>JAOWAN010000014.1:5684881-5696337 GCA_028566635.1 Lobelia cardinalis
GCGACGATTTTCTGAAGTTTTGCTTTGAGCGATTTGAAGTGGCACTCTGGTCTTCTGCTAGGGAGTTAGTAAATCTTTAAAAAAATATTTACCCATTTTTCAGTACACTGTTTTGCTAGACTCTTCTGTTCTAAATTTCTTTTTTGCACTTTTTGAAAATGGTATTTTTCATTTTTGTGATCAATCGACATAACGTTGATGCAATTTTGAGATATGTCATGGGAGGATTCAGCACAAAGCTGTTGTTTGTATGGGTTAGTATTATTTTCTTTTTTTGTAAATAGTTCCATCTTTTTGAATTTTAATCTACAAACATAGCGAGGTAGATCATTTTTTGTTTTTTTGACAATGAGCTACGGTCTACGATCTAGTAGTAAGATGTCCACCATGTTTTCAAAAGATAGATCATTTTTGATATTATGATTTTTGACGACTATTTCAGGACCAAGAGGAGTGCACTGATTCTGGTTTTCCATGCTTGGAGAAGCGCGAAAAGCCGATATTCTTGAAGGAACTCAAGAAAGTATGGGCTAGGAAGTATTCAAGTGGAACTTTCTCACCTGCGGACACGCTGATGATCGACAATGATCCCTACAAAGGCTTGCTCAATCCTGTAAACTTTTTAGCAGTTTTCACTTGTCACTATGCATTAGTTGAGTAACTTTACTGTTTCATGAAGGTTTATTGACATTGTCTTTGTGTTATTGCAGCCTCACACGGCTATTTATCCGGAGAAATACAAGCTTGAAAATAAGGATGACAAGTTCTTAGGTGATGATTCTATATAGTCATTTATGAGTTAAATTTGCAGTTTTTGAGTCGTTTGGCCTTGAATTTTGTCCCATAGGACCAAAGGGCGATTTGCAAGAATTCCTTGATGGGGTTGCTGATGCCAAGGATGTCGCGAAATACGTTGAAGAGCATCCAATAGGGAACAAAGAAATAACTGATTCGGACCCTGATTGGAAATACTACTCGAAGATTGTTGAGCAGCTTCGCAAGAAAGAAGCGGGCAAAAAGATCTTGATCACCTGAAATGTTAAAAAACTTTTGGCCAGCGTCGACGAAAATCTAATAAATGAAAGCTTCGTAGTATGATTTATGAATGAATCGTATGTCAAACTATCAAACATAACACCATTCGTTATTGCTATTTTTCTCAGCTTCGTATAAATCAGATATTATTGAACAGCAAATCACCAACAACCATCGTTATTAATAACCAAATGAGCAGCAAAGTCACCAGCAACCATCATAATTTTTAAATAAGGCCCAAGGGATCAAGATAGCTGTTTAAAATCTTTCCTCGTGGGACATTCTTTATCGACTTCTTATCGGTCCTTGGAAGGAACAAGTAGAGGATGGAATATAATTTTCCCCCTCCATTTAGAAAATGTTTGAAGTCCTATAGAGACTTGCGAAAGTCCACCTTATGGAGAATGAATATTATATGGAGTGCCTAGGTATTTTTACCGTGTAGTGTCACTTTTCTTAAAAACAAAAAGTAACATGAATATTATGAATTAGGAACATGATTAATAATATTATGTCGTTTATAATTCATAATTTTTATGTTTATTTTTTAAGAAAAATAGTACTTGAAAAGAGTATATAGATGTTCGGTATGCCAAGTGCTCGGGGAATGGACGAGAACATTATTAACAAATCATAAGTTTTACACAAAGTTAAAAGTAAACTATTTTCCACAGAAACTGGAAGAAATAAAAGTTCCGGGTTTCCTTCCAAAGTAGTGAAAACTAAGGAAGAAAGAGGGAGGAAAAGCAAGGTGTATTTCTGAATTTTTCAGAAAGGAAAATGAGGGAGAGGAAAGGATCGTATGAGGGACTACGGTTACCAGAGTCTCTGACATTGTGTGTGTGTGTGAGAGAGAGAGAGAGAGAGCCCAGATATAAGGTATAATCATAAGGGAATGTCAAACCAAAATTCTCGAATACAAACTTCTAGAAAATTAATTTTTAAACAAAGAAGAAGATATTCCTATGTGGTTACACAACAACGAAATAAGAAGCACCCTCTCACTAAAAATGTCCCAACGCTAAGTCTATGAGCTAGAAAAAACCACTTGACAAATTACAGTCCTACTCTATGGGGGCGGACATATTGATGTCAGGAGACGGTCGCTGTTGCGATGAAGCTTCAGCGCCACTCCATATAGCATTGCCAACTGCAGCGGTGATCGGGTTGTCCTGATGCACATGTAGCTGAGGAGTTGGTAGCAGACTGCCATTTGGTGCTGCCTGCGATATTGGCAGAGCCGGTGTAACAATAGCAGGCGCAGAGTACGCCAGAGGGGATGCTATTCTTGGCTCGTACTGATGCTGCTTCTTTTCTTGCTTATATGTATTGGGCGTGAAGCTCCCCACCACCATCTGCCAATTGAAACAGTCAATTTTGGGGATACGAGTTTAGATCTTCTAAGTTGAAGCAGATTAAGAAGGCTTGCTATGGATTATGTTTATGAGCCAAGCTGAGCTTTTGAGCATCTATTGTAAGTGTTCGAGATCGGCTCTTTGATTTTTAATTGAGCTCAAGCTTTACCGGATCAAGAATTCTATGTTCAAGCTTGACTCGGTTACTTTACAAAAGGAGCTGTAAACGAGTTGATCTCAAGCTTTACTCGTTACATATAATACACCTGATTTGTGGGTATTTTGTGTTAACCGAGCTTATTCGAGTTCAGCCTAGCTGCACTTAATTATTTTCAAGCCTATGAATCGTGTTCGAGCTCAATGTGAGCTCAAAACAAGTTGATCATAATTGAACTTTCAACAAAGATGAACATGAGTTGACTCGGTTTATTACAGTGCCCTAAAACAAGTGCAAATGGCACCCTACTTTGGGGGAGTAATGAGCTTATAGATTTAGGCTTTTCTGCTAAAATGCCTAGCCAGTAGTACAGTCAACTTGAAAATTTTGGTTCATGATTTTTGTAAGGATAATGAAAAAGAATCTATCACCTAATTGTTTTTTTTTTTTTAAATCATGGAATAGGAGATTAAACAGAGAATAAGAGTCCAAGCGAGAGAGAAAATTACTCCTGGTGAGTTATAGAAACACAAAACACTTTACAAGTTTCATTTCATGAATTTCCCCTTCGTTTTCCTTTTCTTAGACCAATGAGCCAAGCCAATACATCAAATTTCCCTCTTTCAATAACATTGCAAGTGGCAGATGAGTATAAGCCGATATGAGGGAGTGCTCAAAGATAATGACAAGCCATAACAGTGAGCAGGATATACCAGCCCTATTTAATACTCTCGTCCCTAAATGAGTGTCTTGTTTGGTTTTTGAAAAGTAAACTAATTTATAACTGAAAAAATTATTTAAAATATATACATTGTGTTATAGATTCTAAAATTTTCACGTTTGTAAGATGATGAATGCACTATCAATAACATGTTTTATAGCATACTAACATCAAGTCACTTCTCACAAAAATTTGGTCAAAGTTTAATAAAATTAGCCTAAAAAAGTCAAAAGAAGACACTCATTTAAGGGACGGAGGAGTAAAAATTATGGATACATTAGTGTGAGCATATGATTAACAGCAACAAAAGAAGATCTTACTTGGATGGGACCAGCAGCAGTCAATACACCGGCGATGGCACCACCAATTACCCGACCATCAGGTCCAGCCAAGGAAACACTTAACCCACCAGTTCTAGTTACCATGCCATTCTTCTCGGCAACTGTGTATGACCCGGTTAACGATAAAATCTCAAAGCGGCCCTGCATTAAGTTTATATATCTAAATTTGAGCTCACTTCTTATAAATATTGCCGAATTACAAGGAAGAGAGTAATTATTTGCAGATGAAATAAGTGAATCAGTAGATGACGATGGAAAATCACTTTCATGGATTGCCATCAATTCATCACACTGCACAAAAATATTCACATGCAAGCATTAGCATTTAGGATGTAGAAGTACAAATTTATGGCAATCAAAGCTAGAAAATTGAAGGTATGGGTTCGTACAATTGCCTTCTACAAATGCAGACTTGCTGGAAAGGATTCAACAATGAAGCGTTTGAGAGAACTGTTGAGAATGGACTAGACGCAAGACAACGTTATATAAGAATCAGCCTGGGTTGATGCCTGGACAATGGAAGCTATCTATTTAATGAGAAGATGGATGGTATATAGTTGGAAACTAAATACTTGTGGTTTTTATTGACGTATAGAAGGTGCATGATCGAGCTCCAGGACAAAATTTGGTGGGAGTTGGAGAAGAAAGGGGTTGAAGTCAGATATATAGACGGGATCATGAATGTACGATTGAATGGTGACTATCGTTAGAACTACAATGGGATTGAAGTTTTAGTGCCTTAACTTTTAAGTACTCTTTTTCCCAAACCGATGGATGGATTTACTAAATATATACAACCCACAATGCCATTTTATAGGCTATTTGTTGATAAACTTGTTCTTACTGATGGACAAAAGCAGGTCAATGATGAATTAGACAGGTGGACGGAGGCATCAGAGATGTAGTAAAACCGAATATATGGAATGTGGCATTGATGGCTGAAGAAATATCAATGGCCATAAAGTTAGGTCAAACGACCATGAAATATCACGAAGGAATTAACTTTGTCATTTAGGGGCCCATCATTCATCAGATGGGAAGGTGGGAGATGATGCTACTAATATGACATATTAGGTTGGGTGAAGTGGAGAAGTGCGTCTTGGTGATGTGATAGGTGTATGCCTACTCAGTTGGAATTTGTTTAGCATACCATCAACTAGATCTGCCTTACTTTATGAAGCATAGTGTTACGGCTACTAAGAAACAACATACTCGTAACGAGTCTAGCAAATGAGAACACCAGGATTAATGTGTGGTAAAAGTAAAACTAGAAAAGATGAATTCAAAATGAGCATACATGTAAAACCAAAAAATGTAAAATAAAAAAAATGACCACCCTATGTGATAAAGAGAATTTTGTTTAAGATGGTTTTGACCACCATTTAGGAAAGGGCGATTATATCAAACTAATACTTGTGAAAAAGTTTCGAGAAGACCAAAAGAAACATGGAGAACAATCAATAAGACGGATACGAGTGAGTGTGGCTTGAGTGGTGACCTCCTATTATTAACTCAGATAGCGAAAAACGACTCACATAGCCAAGCCCAACTAATAGGGAGAAAGTCGAACTTGGTTTCTACATTTGCATGCTGTCATAAATATGCTTGCCACCAAAGCTAACACAAGAATAAACCATCTAAAGATTAAACACAGTGACTGAAAAAAACTGGCTTATCTGAACACAAGAACTGAAAAGAACTCTACGAACCAAACATTTAGTTATAGGAACTGTCAAACAATTTAGGCAGCCGACCAGAGATGAGCCTTGAAGTTGCATGGAGAGTGACGACCATATCAGCTGCAAGAATCATCATCATGTAGCTGGTAATATGGTATCTGGAATACAGTATGGAGATTGTACTCGACATATCGGTGTGCGTCTGAACTAAAATTACTAGGTTGACCACCTATAAAGTACATGCTTAGAGTAGTCCAATACTCAGGTACACTAGTCCTTAAATGTGTAATGTTATCTTAAGATATTACATTAGCTTGTTACACAAACGAAGTATAGGCAATTGTGGGAATTCGGTAAATGTGCCATCCCTCCATCAGCATTAACTTTCTTATGATCACGTGTCAGCTGCTACGTAATTATCCTCAAACAGAATTGAGGCTCCAAGTGGATAAATTCGTGGACAAACTGGTAAACATTCAAGTTTCTGTTGGATTTTACAAAATTTACCTCTTCTAGAATCGAAAAATATATTATAGTGGAAAAGGAAAAGGTTAGAATTAAGAAGACCATCCAAGGCCTCAACCTAAAAATGAGTGGAGCTAAACAAGAAAGTTGTTGGATTTTCTCGTTGAATGGATAGGTATTAAGGGAACTCCACATATTACATTATTTTAGTTTGATCCATTACAGATAGAACTACACATTCACTCAGCTAAGAATATCAATGTTGAAGTTTTTAATGCAACTCTAAGTTGTACTCCTATAGGCAAGTTTCTAATTGATTCATTCAAAATGTTCATAATGTTAAATGAATTTAAGGACTGAGAACTAACAAGTGACTACTAATGCTAAAAGTGAAAAGCATATAACAAACACCGTGCCAGCTAAAATCTTAGGAAACAGTAGATCCAAGTTTCTAGCAATCAGTAGGGCCAAGAGAAGTCCCAAACAATGTAAAGGAAATTAAGATAAGAGAACGAGAAGATGCCATACCTCGTAGGTCAAGGTACCGCCAGATGAACATGGCTGCCGAATTGAGACTGTTGAAACAGCCCCATTAGCGGAAAGAACACAGACCCCTCTAGGGCCCCTTTGAGCAAGTTTGGATAACTTCTCAGCAACATCCTGCAAAACAAAGGAAAATCACATGTTTTTACAAATTCAACCATCTTAAAAACAAATGGAAAAGAAGTCGCACTTCCATCATCAAGTGATAAAAGAAGTTAGGATCAATCTTATGCATCACCTCTCCACGATTCACAGGCACCACATGTGGAGTGAAGTCCCCTGCAGCTGTGCTTGCAAACAACTCACCTTCATACATCAAAGTATCATATTAGATTTATTGTCAAACAATTCAAAACAAACCCAATTCCACCATTTGTTAAATAGATCATCCGAAAGAGGACTTTCCTCCCGCAAATGCAAAAGTAAAGTACTCCCTCCGTCCCGCAATAGAGGACCTTTTAGACTTGTGCACATTTATTAAGGAGTAATATATATTGACAAATTCACCCTTATTAAATAATGTCTCTTTATTGATGATAAAAGATGTAAATGTAATTAATGGTCATGGGCAGTTGAGAGAATATGAGGATAAATTAGAAAAATATAGACAAAAAAAAGCCTAAAAATTCTAAAAGACCAACAATTTTGGGACAAGTTTTAATTTCTAAAAGGTAATCTAGAGGGAGTAATAAGTTAACAGATTTCAATGTTCCCCTGAATAGGATCCCTTTAATCAAAATCATTCCATTCAAATTTCAACATAAACCAAACCTTTACAATTTACAATTTATTTTTGTACCTTTTACCTTTATTTCAGTCAAAATTCAAAATCCCAATTATTCTTCCGCAAGAACCCATTTCCAACAAATCAAAAGGTAAAAGAAGAGTTAAAATAGCTTTAAAGTAAAACTAAGCAAAACGAGAGAAAAAACCCAATTTCATGTGACCAACAAATAAATGAATAAAAAAATTAAAACAATTCATCCACTTAGTATGTGAAGTTGTGAAGTTGTGAAGTACTACATCTCAAGACGTATAAGCACATGCATAGATATCCATTTAGTCAAAAGAAACAATGAAATCAAACACACATACCCAAAAAAATCAATAAAAAACTCAAATATTAATACAGAAGTGAACAGACTTTACTTGAAAACTCACGCAAAGCAAGAACTAAAATAAATAAATCTAAAAAAGTAATACACAAATAAATAATAAACTGAATTTAATTCAAAACTCACCAAAAGGAGCAACGAATTGCCAGTTCCCAGAACCAGCAGGGCGACCCCGACCTCTCTTCGCCGGAAAATTGGCTGACGGCGGTGTTATTGAAAAGAATCCCGGCGGTGGCGGTGGTGATTTTATGTAAGACGGCGTCAAGTTCCCATCTTGGTCATACTTTCTTGGCCGCCCTCTTTTTTTCTTCCCCGTCAAATCAATTCCACCCCGACCACCAGCCCCATTAACCATTTCATTACCTATAGCTCCTCCTGGTGGTGGACCCACAATGTTCACGTTCATGTTAACCACCGGCGGCGGTGGGCCCATCAGACTATCGCCGCCGCCGCCACCGCTGCTGTAACCACCACTCATCGGCGGCGACTCATTTTCCGAGTTCAATAATGGTGACCCAGAATCAGTGCTCCCCTTCTCATTCATTTTCAAGCCTACCCCTCCAATAATATCACCAGACTCTGTGTGTGTGTGTGTGTGTGTGTGTGAAAAGTAGAGAGAATAAGGGAGGAGGGTTTTGAAAAGTGTGGGAGGGAGCAAATGGCGCCAGAAGTACAGTAAGAAGGATCTATTACTGCTGTTGTGATTTCATCATTTCTACTTGGGTGAAAGGAATTTATAGTGCTCAGAGAGTTCCCTCCATTAATGGGTAAAGGAAGAAAAGGACAAGGACAATTGAAAACCCTTTTTTTTTTCCTTTTGTTTTTCAACAACTTTTTTATTACTCTTCCAGTATTTGTGTAATAACAAGCTACTTTTTCCCATTTCCCAAACTACCCTTTTAATGTAGAATTTTGATAAGATTTGTTTTCCTAAATGACATTATTTGTTTTCTAAGCTTATTCCTCCTTATCATTATTGCAAATCAAGAAAATGCGGAGATATAATATTGGAGGACTTGGCAAAATAATTTCAATTAAATTGGATGACTATGTGAGTTTGCATTGTGGTTATGAGATTTTAATTTTGAAATTAGTTACTAAAATAGTTATGTGATATAATCATATATTACCATTATTTTCACACCAAATATAGGGAAATAATGAAACCTTTTCATGTTTTATAATATTTCGTTCCGATTATTTATTTAAAGTTTTATCCTAATTTAAATACCAGTTAAAAGAGTTATTTATTTTCTATTTTTAATATTTTTTTTTCTCACACGCAATGGATTTGCAAGACCTACAATTTTAAATTTATGACTCATGTATGACTGACTATTGAGATGACTTGAGGTTTAAACTTTCGAAAACATTTTCATTCTCCAAATTTTGGTATAAGAGTTTGTTCATAGTACAAGATCAGTTGGTGTCAATTACATCAAATTCTAACATTATTTGGTTGTTTGTTCGTTTTTATCACCCTAACATATTAGTTTTTTCATTGAATCAGAAAATGAGGTTAGTTGTCAAGATTGCATTATACTTTGTAATAGTATTGTTTTAAAAAAAATGCATGTACCTGATCCTAAGGTAAAAAAATGTAATGTAATGAACTTTATGTTGAACAATTTGTATGCATTGTATTTTTCTAGTAGTTGATAATACGACAAATAATTTTTTGTCGTGATGGTTAGATACTAATTAACAATGTTAGAGGTGATCGACCGTTAAAGTTGCAATATTGTTTTTTTTTTCTTACGTTAAAGAAAATTGTGTAATTGAGTTTTAAAGTTGAACGAATTAAATTCAGTAAATTTTATAGTGGGTGATAAACCGACAAAAATGGTTGATTTGCATTAACAATGCATCAGATCGTTGGTCTTCAAAATTGACATTCATATAATCAAATTTACGTTGAACAAACGATAATCAACTTCATTATTGCAGATATGTAGGTTTGTGTTAAGGCTATCACTACTGCAAATTATCAAAATACCACAGAAGGACTGATAGAAAGTTTCCGTCCACAAATTTTTTTCAATTACAAAACAAGTCTTCTATATTTCTTCCTCATTTTACATCTCTCTCTCTCTCTCTCTCTCTCTCTCTCTCTCTCTCTCTCTCTCTCTCATATGTTGAAGAATAGTGTTTATTTTAAAAAATGCATGTACCTGATCCTAAGGTAAAAAAATGTAATGTAATGTGAACAATTTCTATGCACTGCATTTTTCAAGTAGTTTAATATGACAAACATTTTTTTGTCATGATGGTTAGATATTTATTAACATTGTTAGAGGTGACCGATCGTTAAAGTTGTAATATTGAATATATTTTCTTATCTTTTACGTTAAGAAAATCGTGTAATCGAGTATTAAAATTGAACGAATTAAATTCAATAAATTTCAGAGAGGGTGATAAAATGACAAAAATTGTTGATTTGCATTAACACTGCATCAGATCGTTGGTCTTCTAAGTTGACATTCATATAATCAAATTTAGGTTGAACAAACGACAATCAACTTAATTATTGCAGATATGTAGGTTTGTGTTAAGGCTATTACTACTGCAAATCACCAAAATGCCATAGAAGGACTGACAGAATGTTTTCGTCCACAAATTTATTTTAATTACAGATTAAGTCCTCTATATTTGTTTTACATTTTACAACTCTCTCTCTCTCTCTCTCTCTCTCTCTCTCTCTCTCTCTCTCTCTCTCTCTCTCTCTCTCTCTCTCTCTCTCTCATATGTTGAAGAATAGTGTTTATTTTGAAAAATGCATGTACCCGATCCTAAGGTAAAAAAATGTAATGTAAACAATTTCTATGCATTGCATTTTTCAAGTAGTTGATAATCCGACAAACATTTTTTTTCATGATGTTTAGATATTTATTAACATTGTTAGAGGTGACCGACCGTTAAAGTTGCAATATTGAATATTTCCTTATCTCTTACGTTAAGAAAATCGTGTAATCGAGTTTTGAAATTGAACGAATTAAATTTAGTAAATTTAAGAGTGGGTGATAAAACAACAAAAATGGTTGATTTGCATTAACACTGCATAGGATCGTTGGTTTTCAAAGTTGACATTCATATAATCAAGTTTAGGTTCAACAAACGACAATCAACTTTATTATTGCAGATATGTAGGTTTGTGTTAAGGCTATTAGTACTGCAAATCACCAAAATGCCACAAAAGAAGTGCTGACGGAAAGTTTCCGTCAACAATTTTTTTTAATTACAGAATAAGTCTTCTATCTTTCTTCCTCATTTTACAACTCTCTCTCTCTCTCTCTCTCTCTCTCTCTCTCTCTCTCTCTCTCTCTCTCTCTCTCTCACACACACACACACACACACACACACACACATGTTAAAGAATGTGTTTATTTTGAAAAATACATATACCCGATCCTAAGGTAAAAAATGTAATGTAATGAACTTTATGTTGAGCAATTTCTATGCATTGCATTTTTCGAGTAGTTAATAATACGACAAATAATTTTTTTTTCGTGATAGTTGGATATTTATTAACATTGTTAGGGGTGACCGACAGTTAAAATTACAATATTTAATATTTTTTTATCTCTTACGTTAAGAAAATCGTGTAATCAAGTTTTAAAGTTGAACGAATTAAATTCAGTAAATTTAACAGCAGATGATAAAACAACAAAATTGGTTGATTTGGCTTAACACTGCATAGGATCGTTGGTCTTCAAAGTTGACATTCTATATTCAAGTTTAGGTTGAACAAACGACAAGCAACTTTATTATTGCAGACACTACTAGAAAATAGAAGGATAGCTACTGACAGGATAGCGACTTACTAGTCAGTCGCTATAGAGCGACTGACTTAGTGTATAGCGACTGACAGTCAGTCGCTAACATAAGTCGGTCTAAACCCAAAACCTGTAAGCCTTCTTCTCCACCGCGCGACCCAATTTTTTGGCGAAAAAATTCCCCCCCTCCCCCAAACCAGATCGCTGCCAAACTCTCCCCACCGGCGAAATCCACCCTCCAACGGCTACAGACCCCGGCGACCTCCTCCCTC
>JAOWAN010000014.1:5696437-5713256 GCA_028566635.1 Lobelia cardinalis
TTTATTTGAATGTAAGTAACATATTTAATTAATGTTACTTTTAATTTCTTTATTTGATTAAAACTCCCCGGTTAACCCTTTTATTTACGGGGGTCAAAAATGGGGTGTATACACTTCCTAGCAGGAATTTCCTTCTCACCATCGTCTACTTGGAAATTTGGAACATATTCACTCTTGAAGGTCTTCATCTCTTGTGCACTCTGTTTCCAACAAAATCTCGAAGTTCGAATACTAGGAACCGTACGTACTCCCCACCAGACGATATAAACCACCATACTCTTCTCCCTTTAGTAGGATCTTTCCGCCGCATGTGATTTCCATGACTCTCTTCCCAATTGTACATATGCAGTCCTAGGAGTCAAGGCGACGCAAAGATATCAAATTCGTTTGCAATTTAGGAACATAAATCACACCACCCAAACTGCAAATTACTCCAGCGAACATTTTTATTTTCACTGTTCCAACACCCAAAACAGCGCACCGGTACCCATTTGGCAAGAACACCGAACTCGTGCTTTTTCGAAACGAATTAAAATAATTCATGTTAGGACAAACATGATAAGATGAACCCGAATCTAATATCCACCGACTTTGAGAAGTCCTGCCAACTTTGGAGACCGTAGGAGCATCTCCATCATCATATACCATTGTCGCCGAACTTTCTACGTCGCCACCATCTTTCCTTTTCCTATTTCGACAATTTCTTTTTATGTGACCTTGCTCCCTGCACATGTAGCATCGACGTCTACCCTTTCCGCGTTCCTTGACCTGCTAGAACCACCAAATCTCTTCGTATAAAACCTTTCATGTTGATTACATCTGTATGAAACCAAAACGGAATTTTGGTTATCTCCCCCATTCAGCCGCTTCCTATTCTCATTAGAAAACAACGTTGATTTCACATCCTTCATGCTTATAGAAAGCTTGTCGCATAAGATAGTTGTGACCAAATTATCATAAGAATTGGGAATCGAGGGAAGAAGTAAAAGGGCCTTGTCTTCTTCCTCAATGTTTACATCAACTTTTGCAAGCTGATCAAGAAGTCCATTAAACATGTGCATATTCTCTATGAGATTCCCACCTTCTTTCATCTTTAGTCGATACAAATTTTGCTTCAGATTTAACTTAGTGGTCAAGTTTTCCCGAGATATAATTTTTCTAGCTTTTTTCACAACTTTGGTACTGATTCTTCATCCCCCACATTGTTAATAATATGCTCGGCAATATTCAATCGAATAGTACCAATATACCTTTCTTCGATGTCCTTCCGGTCTTCATCCTTTATTTTTTTCGGCTTCCCATCCATTCCTTTCAACGCCCTCGGCAAGCCTCGTTGAACTAGGATGTCCTTTACTCTTTTCTGCCAAAGCGTAAAGCTTCCACTGCCATCGAACCTGTGAACTCCATAGTTGTCGAGATCAGCCATCCCGCTTGAATAAAGCATAGGGCAACCCTGAATGAACCTTCGGTTCCAATACCAATTGTTGTGCAGGGATAGAGAAGTCAATACAAAAAATACAAAGAAAATAATAGGGCAACCCCGAATGAACCTTCGGTTCTAATACCAATTATTGTGCAGAGATAGAGAAGTCAATACAAAAAATACAATGAAAATAAAGAGTACACAAGAGATTTAAGTGTTTCAGTCAATTACCAGCCTACCTCCACGGAGAGCCACCAACTTCACTAATTAAAAAATAATATACACAAAGTTTCCTAGTGTTTATAACCAAAAATAAAATTCCTTACCCACCCGGATAAACCCTTTGTACACTCACTCCCAAAACCTAGTGAAATTATATACTCTCACCCCTCTATTACTCTCTCTCCCTTTACTGAACTATTATTGCCCTTTCCACAGTATCTGAACTTTTTATCCAAGGTGTGTTCAATCAAGACCATCTCAACCCCTTTTATACTTGGGAGATTGACCCTTGATATGCCTCAAGAAAATTAAGATTCATTGTCTATTCACCAAATAAAATATACCCTTGAAAACATGCACCATCAAGTGAATGTATTGCATGATAAATATTCACCAACCAAATATATTGTAGCTCGTGGTTCATGTATTGAGTCAGCCATATTACTTCTCATTGAGAGATTGAATCACAATATAATTCACACTGTCAAGCCATTGAGAGATCAATGAGTAGGCGCGTTTGAATAACCGATTTTTTAAAATTTTATATTAATTAAAGTAAAAAAATCAAAAAAATAAATTAAAAATGATGAAAGCAATAAAATAGAAAAATTGAAACAATTATTTATCTAAGATTGGTGGCGGTTCGAATATTAATCGGAAAACTTTTAGATTAGCGTTCCTTATATGTGAGATCAGTCGGTAAACTTAAGTTCCTGATCAACTACACATATCCCATAATTTGTCTCGTACATCATTTTTAAGGAGATGAGGGATAAGAGCTCCTAGCTATAAAATTCAACATTTAAGAACTTCGTCGTTCAGGTTCATGTGATCCGATCTAACTCGAGTCAACTCGAATCTATTAGCCAATAACCAAATCAAATGATCAATAAATTAGAAAAAAGAAAAAAAGAAGAAGTTGAAAGTAACACGAGAGCTTATCCCCAATGTTTGTCAACAAAAGATTAGTCACAGTTTCCTGATGAAGTCAAAGTTAATGGACCAGCAAGGTTGATGAGTATCTCTTACCTTCCAATTGTTGGATCATCAACGTTCTTAATAACTTTAAGTTTCTGATATTATTGTTGGGGGTGGGGGTGCAAAATCTGATGAGCGCCTAGGCGCTTGATTCTGTTAGGAACGCCCAATGCACTTATATGTTATAAATTATGTATTTATAAGTGTTATAAAATGCACATAATAATTATATTATTAACACATATAACACATATAAGTGCATAATTTATAACACTTATAAGTGCATAATTAATAATTATATTATTAACACATATAACACTTATAAGTGCATAATTTATAACATATAAGTGCATTGAGCGCTCCTAACGGAACCAAACGCCTAGGCGCTCATCAGATTATCTGGTGGGGGGGAGGGGGGCTTATGTGCGCCTGCACGGTTGACGGCGCACCCTCGATAAAGATAGTTTGATTAAATTTCTAACACCCCTTCATAATTTAGTTATAGTACACGATACTTATTTCGGATAATTTGGATAGTCCACCACCGTTGTGATTTGTCCATATTTCGTTGTAATAATACAAATTACAACGAGTTCAATTTATTATAAACTAGTTAATTAATTCAATTGGGATAAATGAATTAACTTAAATTTGATTATTAGTTTATCGTACCTGATTATTAGTTTTTAAGATGGAAGCATTTTCTTGACAAAATGTTTGAAGACAGCACTGCAATGTTGTGCTTCTATACTATACATACGTGGTGATGTCGGGTGGAAATCCACGTCCGAAGAAACTGAAATCATCTGGTGCTGTTCCATCATAGCGAGACATATGAAGGAGGTATGTTTACAAGCGAGTACATCGGAAGCTGCTTTTCTCTTCCCGTATCACTTGCGGGTCCGTCGGCCCTTCTAAGAGTATATTTTGCTCAAATGAGGTTTATATTTGTACTCAATATATATGCTTCTTTTAAGTAAAAAATACTGATGGAATCTTTGTTTGGATCCTTAGAAGTATAGAGCTAAATAAATGAAGTGCATCAATAGGTTGCCAGAAAGAATCACGCTTAGAGTACTAAATCATAGTTATCAGTAATTTTATTGCAGTACAAACCTTTTGCTTCATTATCATTCACTGGGAGGAGCCATGCTAATTGTCCTTGTATTTTTTTTTTTGAATTTGCCTCTTCGGCATACACAGCTCAAATTTTCTTGGTGCTGATTGCTTGAATAGTAACATCAGAAAAATTAAGCTGTGAGATCATTTCTCGGTGAATTCTATCGGTGTCAGTTCATCACTCATCAATTTGTTGAAGTTTAAGTGTAGTGTGCACATTTTTAGCTTCTTAATAGCCATAATTGTTATGAAAATCTTGGAAAGGTTGTATTTGTATTTGAAATTGGTCAATTTTATGTAGAAATGCTCAAAAATTGTTAAATAACAAGGAATCGTTGTTGGTCGTGGCCTGCATTAATGATATGTCTATGGGTGACATTTTGGGCCACCCATACGGTGCAGATCGAAGCAGGTCCCGTGTGGGCTGATCTCGATATGAAACCGCGTTGGTGAATAAAAGGTCAATTGACTTTTGATTATATTGTATATGCATTTATTTTCATTAATTGTTCTAACATTAGGAATTATACGTTCCAAAAAACGTACCAAGCTTGCCTAAAAGTCGAGCTGGCGGATTTGACTGTTATGGAGATCGAGGTCGACCTCATGCTGCACTGCTTGAGACCAAGGGACGAAGGTATTCGGGCAAAGACGAGTACGGGTGAGAGTTTACTAGGCCGTTCATTCCACCACCCGTGTAGGGGTGACAATGGAGTAGGTCTGGCGCGGGTATAGTACAATCGACAATTTGTTTTTCATACCCGATACTTGCCCAGTTTGCCATTTTTTTTTCTTACCCCAATTTTTTAGGTTTGACCGTGAATAATATATTTGACATGTCCATTAAGTGATTATTGTTGGATTATCAACCGTAACTCTTGATATGACTAAACAATGGGCTGTCGGAACTAATCGTTGTTAAATTAAGATTAGTATTTAGATGAACTTAGAATTAGTATTTTGACTTATTATCAAAACATAACCTCAAAAATTGAGGTTGTAACATCTCTTACATCTCCAATTAAGTGTGTAAAAAACTTTTTACTTTCATTAAATACAATGTATATGGATAGTGGTTATTTAATTTCAAACATGCGAATATTAAACTTTGATTTATTTTGATCAATTTAAATGGACATTTTAATCTACTTTCTTAAAAAATTTCAAACGGACAGTTATTTTTGTCCATCATCATACAAGATTACTTTTTAACAATGTATTTTTGTACATTTTTGTTTGTTATTTACTTATAATAGTGCATTTTTGTATATTTTAATATGCCATCTTCAACAGTAATACAGAGTAATCATAATAAATAGTGTCTACATTAGTCAAGTTTACATTTAACTCCAATCTTTGCTTTAGATTTTCTCGATTTCATTTTCATTCATGCATAAATAAAAAGTAAGGTAATCGAGGATTGGATTTTGAAAACCAAATATATTATTGACACAGTATAATTTTTTCTTCCACTCTCCCATCCAATCCCACAACTTTATCTCCATTTCTCGTACTTGTTTTATTTTAATCAATATATCATCGAATCTTGTCTTCGAGTTGAATTGAGTCAGTTTTTGAATTTTTAAATTCAAATAGAAATTTTTGTTTCGTGTTGAATACTCTATTTGTTACTGAAGCTCGATTCGAATGGATTATCGAATTTCGAATCTAGTCGAGTTCGAATAATTATCGAATCCCTTTAATTTTGAGCCGAATTTGAATTTTTAACAAATATTGCATAACCTTTAGTAAGTTTGAATTTTATTTGGGTAATTTTAACTTATTACCGAGTAATTTCATAACTAACAAACTAAATTCAAACACTAATGAGTCAAATTGAGTTCGAATTATTGAGTTATGACAAATAAAAGATAAAAGTATCCACTTATTGAGTTTTAGATTATTCAACGAGTTAATTCAAACAAGACTTGATAAGCAATCATGTGCCAAAACCTTATTGCATTTCGAGTCGAGTTCAAGTAATAATCGAATAGCTTTAATTTTGCGTCGCATTCAAGTCATTATTGAGCTGTTGTTTTTTTGTTTGTGTGTGAATTTGCCTTATTAGCAAGTACGTAGTTTTGAGTTATGTAGTTATTGCATAATTAACAAGTTAAATTCGAATACTAATGAGTCCAATCGAGTTATCGATAAATACAAAATAAGAAATAATCTCTTATCAAGTTACTAGGGTAAAACCCGTGCCCGAGGACACGGGATATCATTTTCCAACAGCCCAGGTTTCATGTGCGAGGGCCCCATGTTTGTCCCCCATTCAGCCCCAACTTTTTCCACTCTCTCTCCCTGACAACACTGCCCCCAGCCAGCCGTTGCTCCTCCAACCTCAGAAAGTGAGCCAAGTTACTACTTTAGATCCAACTGTTCACGGATGACGTGGACCAAGATCATTTATACTATAGATGATTGAGTTTTTAAACATTTATTGAGTTAACTTGAACTTTACTCAATAAGCAATCATGTATCAAACTATTATAAAATTTGATTCAAAGTTCTTATCAAATTGATTTTTTTTAGTGGGATTCAAGTCGAGGCCGGATCGAGTTTGGGTTATTTATAGTGTAATTTAGCTCATTATTTAGTATTAATTGTTCTCGCATAGTTGCACACGAGTATTTCTAGGTAGTATACAACTCCCATCTCATGTTATATCCACAAGTTTTGCAGCCATAACAGGAGCATCAAATGACTTGACTGCCATTTTGATGTTTCAAATAAAAAATTGAGGTCCAAAGAAGGCATCAAGCTAACGGCCATTTTTGATACCGCATTTTGGGTGTAAAAGTACACCCCTAAAAGTGAGGAATTAAGTGCTGACGGGAAGAGTAAAACTCGAGTATTTCAACATTTTGGAGAGGGACAAGAGTTTGAATTTGGGAGAGAGCAGGAGCTTGTTTGGAAAGGGGGAGAAAGAGTGAGACGAGACAGAGCAGTAGGAAAAGGGAAAATTAATTAGGTTATAATTTTGAGTTTGAATTTGTGTTTAAATAATGAGTATGAGTTTAATTAGGTTATAATATCAAATTTAGGTTTGGATTTAGGTTTAAATAATGAGTGTACATTAATTTGTGTATTTTAATTAAATTAATTACATTTATTTAAAATTATATTATTCATTATCAACAATAATGCTTTTTGTAGATGAGTTTTAGGTTATATTTACATTCATTTCATTGTAAAAAAATAAATTATAAATAAAAATGTGAAAATGTAAGGAAACAAAAATTAATTTTTTAAAATAAAATTATAATTAACTTTCGCATTATTTTATTTATTTTAAATAAACTATAATATTAATTTAATTAATATTTTTATTTAGACAATTATAATTAAAGTACAAAAAAATTAAATAAAGTATCAAAATATTTTCATAACAATTAAATAAATATTTGATACTTCATTTTGATAGTCAACGCAGGAGTTGCTTCTATCGGCAAATTTTATGGAGTGCTTAGCCATTAATTTCTAGTAAGGAGTGCTTTTCTGGAAAATTGTAATAGACTCTCCTATAATATGTGAGAGGTAAAAAAAAACCTATTTAGTCTAATCAATTCCCTTGATTTTAGGCTTTATCAATAGATAGTTTTCCAATTGAAGCAAATTACTTAACTATACTTTTCATTCCAAATATTCTATCCAACCACATATTTTCGAAGTCCTCGACAAAGTCATGAGTGAACTCGTCCCGCCTCCTTGTCCTCTCTCCTTCACTTGCGTCGCTCTTTTCTTCTTCCTCAACTTTCTTCTTATCTTGAAGCACTTTTTCAATCTCGAGCGCTCCAACACCCGCTGCATTTGAAGGGTAGATCTTGGACATCAAATGCTCTGCAACATCTGCTGGAGATGTTTGTTGCTTGCAACAACACATAAATTTTATCAAAAATTTCAAAGAGAGATAATTATTTGACAATACCTTAAATGCCTCAAATCTACATTAAGACAATTCAATGTGCTTGTCCATTCTTCCTCTTCGAATGAGAGCAGGATCAAGCTTTTCCAATTTATTAGTTGTAAACACAATCACTTTCGTCAGAGAAGACGAAGACGAGCACGTTGCCGCTGAAGACGACATCATCTAAAAAGTTGCACAGCACTACCGTGGTGGCGATGTGTTCATTTACTTGAACGTTGGATTCATTCGCTCATAACATGATGTTCATTTTGAGTTTTTAATGTTATAAACTGATTTGTTGAAAGGTTAGAAGTGTTCATTTTGTCAGTGCTTAATGTTCATTTACTTATACGTTTAATTCATTCGAACACTTTTAAAATTTCAGTATTAAAATTGATAAATAAATATTCACACGTATATATGCATTTGAGCATCGAAAAATAAGTTGTGTTCATTTACTTCAGCGTTGGATTCATTTGCTCATAACATGGTGTTTAGTTTGAGTTTTTGCATTCCAGCATCGAAAATTAAGTTGTGTTCATTTACTTCAAAGTTTGATTTGTTTGCTCATAACTGTTAGAAAAATTCTGTAAAAAATGTTCAACCTCAACACAACAAATTTAGAAGTTTCGAAGCAAACAAATTAAGTAACATATATGTATAAATATATCAAGCAAATCAAAGAAATACATAAAATATATTTGGCAAGGGAATGAAAATCTGCGCTGTGAGTTATGGGATTGCCACTGCTAAAGTCATTATTGTCTCCCTACGTGTGGGTGCCGACGATCAACAACGACTCTAAAATAAAATCCAATCTCTCAGCAAGTCTTCTTTAGGTGCACGTCTGTAGAAAGACGACGAAACTTATTCGAGCAATAGTTGCCCAATAACTCGTAAACCAAACTAGTATAAGTGATATGAAAGAAAACTATTTCATGTAAATTTTGAGAGTTGATTTGAAGGAAGACAACTCCTTTTATAGTAGATTTGAAGTACATGAGTTACACAAAATGATCAAACTCATTTAATCATATTTATAACAAATAAATGGGAATGAATGAAACAAATTATACAAAATCAAATAATTAGTTTGAAGTTTTTAAATCTTATAATTATAACAATCCCCCACAAGATTTAAAACTTCAAAATAAAACTATGAAAATAAATTTATATATACACGTGGACAACCTTATATTGTGCAATGGGCGCAGGAGTCTTCCGGACTTGAGCTTGCACTTAGTGTCGACAAGATCCATTTGAGGGAGCCATAATTGACTACGCCTTTAATTATGTCCATTTACAAAAAAAAAAATTGCCACACATAGTATTTGATATCGGACAATGTTCATTGCGGATAGCGCTATTAAAGGCCACGCGCTGATCTTGATTCTCATGGAGTCTCTAAGGGACAACCCATCCCCATGATCCCGGCCTCATGACGACTCTCACTTAGGTAAGTCCTCCAAGGGTACGTGTGAAATGTACTTTGTGAAAGAGTGTTCGTATCGGGCTCATTACGGAAAAATATCACACTTAAGTACTGTCACTATAGGCATGGGGAGTCGACCTCTCTCTTCCAAATAAAGTAGTGCTTATATTTTGAGTCGCGCTCCTACGGGTTGTTCTTACCCATTGAACCTTCTTCATGGGATCTTCAATCACAAAAATTGGGTTACTCCCATTGGTGACTCCCTATGGACTTAGCCCCATCTCCTTCGATGATTCATGAACCCGTCTTTTTGGGTAGACCTTTGGTCAAATTATCAGTCAAATTCTTCTCTGATCTCACAAAATTTAGAGATACAACATTTATGTTTAAGAGCACTTTCACATATTTATATCTCATTTGTATGTGCCTTGTCATATTTTTATTTGTATGTGATTGTTTCAATAGATCGATTACAGCTTTTACAATCACAATGCACTGAGATAGCTGGTAAGGATTTTTTCACGATTGGGATATCTAACAAAAGATTTATCAGCCACTCAACCTAGCTGTAGTTAGTGTCTAAAGTTATCAACCCAACTCCATTGTACTCCTAGATATGATGGTTTGCTTTTTAGAATCCCAAGATATAGCTCCACCACCCAACATAAACACATAACCCGAAGTAGACTTCACATCTAAGCTATATGTTATCAAATTTGCATCACTATATAATTTTAATACATTTGAAAACTCTTTATACGTTAAGGAATAATCTATAGTACCTCTAAGATATCTAAGAACTCTTTCTAATGTGACCCAATGCTCTTTGCTAGAATTTTGTGTGTATCGACTAAGTCTCCCAACAACATAAGTTATATCAGGTCTTGTTCTATTTATAAAATATAATAGTCATCATATGATCTGAGAGTACCCAAATTCTTTTTCAAATGTACACTTGAATCATAAGGTGTAGATACTAGACTAATGTCAAAATAATCATACTTTTCGACATCTTCTCAATAACATGAGATTGAGATAATTTAATCCCATTAGAGGTTCTCTCCAATTTTATACCTAGTATCACATTAGCTTCTCCCAAATTTTTCATATTAAAGTTCCTAGACAAAGGATCCTTTAGATCTTAATCTTCAAAATATCAATATGTCATTCACATATAAGCACATAAATACATGTTCTCCATAATTTTCCTTATAATACAAGCATTTATCATGCGCATTTATCCTAAATTCATATTCTAATATGACTATCAAACTTTTCATGCAATTATTTTGGAGCTTGCTTCAAACCATAAAGAGACTTTTGTAACCTACATACCTTGTGTTCTTGTCCCTTGACTATAAGACTTTCAGGTTACTTCATGTAAATCTCTTCCACTAAGTCTCCATTTAGAAGAGCTATTTTGAAATTCATTTGGTGTATAACAAGGTTATGAATTGAAGAAAAGCTAGTAAGGTTCTAATAGTTGTGACTCTAGTCATCGGTGAATATTTATCAAAAAAGTCAATCCCTTTTTTTTTTATCATATCCTTTAGCTACTAATCTAGCATTATACTTTTCAACACTCGCATCAAGCTTTAACTTCTTTCTAAATATCAATCTACAACCAATTATTTTATTTCCTGGAGGCAAATTCTTAACACCAAGTGTTATTTTGAAAAATAGATTGATATTCATCATCAATTGCCTCTTTAATTCCAAAATGGATCATCACTATCACTTGAAATATTAGAGCTAAAAGGTTGACCACTAATTTTATTCTTAAAAGAAAATATATCCTAAAAAAAATGTAGCATCCTTTACCTCAATGATCATGTTATTGAATATCACACTCACCTCAAAGTTAATAACTAAAAACTTATTGGCTCTAGTATTTTGAGCTTTTGCTAAGAATATAACATCTATAGTCTTAGGTGCAGTTTTTTTTTTCCTTCTTGGACTAGGAATAGCAACTTTTTCTAAATAGCCCCACACTTTAAGAAAATTCAACCTAGGAGACCTCTTTTTCCATAGCTCATAAGATGTTTTATCATAATCCTTAATAGTCACTCTATTTAGAATATAACATGATGATAATATAGCCTCATCCCATAAGTTCTTGTATGCTCCACAGTTAAGCAACATTGCATTAACCATGTCCATTAGTGTTCTATTCTTCCTCTTGACTACACCATTTGATTGAGGTGAATAAGGAAGTGAGGTCTCATGTATTATCTCATTATCTACACAAAATTCATTAAGTGCGGTTAAGCCATTCTTTTCACCTCTATTAGATCTTAGAATTTTAATTTTCTTCTCTAGCTAATTCTCAACCTCCAACTTATTAGTGCTAAATTTTTCGTATACCTCATAATTTGTCTTAACAAAAAAAATATAACAATACCGTGAAAAATTATTTATGAACGTCACAAAATACTTATTACCCGCTCTAATAGGAGGACTGTTCGAGTCACACACATCACTGTGGATTAACTTTAAAACGTTTGTATCTTTTTGAACCAATTTGTAAGATTTCCTATGTTGCTTTGCTTGAACACAAATTATACACTTCTCTTTAACATCAACTTGAGTTTTGAGGATAAAATTTAGATCCATTATCCTTTTGATCTTACAAGGACTAACATGCCCTAACATTTCATGCCATACATTACTTGATTCAACATTGAACAATAAAGATAAGAGTTTACTAGATTCATCCATAATATTCAACATAAACAAACTATCACTTACATAACATTTCCCAATAAAAATATTATATTCCTAGTAATAACAACTTTATTTAACTCCAATACAACTTTATATCCTTTTTGGATAAGTAATGATCCACTAACTAAATTCTTCCTAACTTTCGGAGCATGCCGCACGTTACTTAGAGTCAAATATCTTTTCAAATGTTATTTTTAATTCGATTCTTCCAATTTCTAGCACTTGTGCAGCGGCATGATTCCCTAATCTCACAATTCTCCACTTGCTTTCTGATAAGTTACAAAGAATTTATGATCAAAACACACATAAATATTAGCATCAAAATCTAGCCACCAATCACTATTTTTATAAACAAAGTTTACTAAAGGACGAGTAGATTCTCACCTAAAACGTTGGTTCACCATCCACTACCATACTGACTTGGGCTCCTCGCCTATTTGAATTTGTATTGAACTCCTCGCCTTTACGATAGAAGCAATCTCGAGCAATGTGATTCGTCCGTCCACAAACATAGAATTCTCGCATGCCATTTTTCTTAGCATTTCTTGTATTATTTTGGTGATGGTTAGACTTAGGTCCGTGATTTTGATGGGTACGATTTGACCAAAAATTATGATGGTTATGACCACCATTGTTCCTCTTGTTATTCTTAAAGTTTCTCCCTCTAGGTCTAAATTGATTTGTTATTTGGGATTTTTTGAATTTTTATTACTCCCTTGCTTAGTATCCTTGACTAAATTGACTTTTACCACCATGCTATTTTTTTTATCTAGCCAGTGTTGATCCTCTATTCGAAGTGATTTGAAGGCTTGGGTTAATGTCAAGGAGCCTTGTGCATGCTTCAAGGTTTTTGCATATTCAGACCACGAAGGGTGAAGTTTATCGATGAGACACGACACCTTATAATTATCACTAAGAGTGCTCCTCTTAAGCTCTACGACTCTTAGATGATCTTGGAACTCATGAATTTGATCATTTATGAATTTTCCATCCACCATGACATACTTGTTAAAAAAAAAAAAAAGAGGCATTAAAATGATATAATCCCGCATCATCTATTCCATACTCGACTTTTAGAGCGTCCCATAATTTCTGCATTTTTGGTATGTTGATAGATATCATAGAGACGATTGAAAAGAGCATTAAGGATTCTAGTACGACAATGATAGTCAATTTGAGCCGAATTATTTCAAGATGCACTAGCATTAGACCTCTTCATTACTATTCTCTTCAATGGCCGATATGAATTCGAACACGTTTAGCCAATAATGTACTTGATTTTTTCATCTCTTAAAATTTTGGCCTTTAAACTTTTCGAGCTTGACACTATTGACTTTCTCAAGATGAGCTATTAAATACTTAGGCATACAAAGAACAAACAATAAACTGTAACAATAACATAAGAGTCTCAATACTTATTGTGTAGCCTTTTTACTAGGCGAATAAATTAGATCAACTAACCACTTACAGGTAATCAAGAGGAATAAGTACTATGAAGAAAAAGATGCTCTCAATTCAATTAACAAAATGTAATAATTATAGATCAATATATTTAATCAACTGAATAATTGTTGGGAAACAATGGTAGACCAGAATCGAATATCCCAGGATCAACAATGTACACAAAACGAAACGAAACTAGAACTAGAAACTAGAAAATAGTAAAGGAAAGGAGGCACCGATTTTTACGTGGAAAACCCAAAATGAAAAAAACCACGGGACCTAGTCCAGCATCAAACTTCCACTATCTTAAATGGGTTTATAAAGTTTCTTCTCTAAACACTTTAGAAGATCACACATTCATCAAGAACAAGTTCTTGGATCACCAACTAACAACAACAACAAACTCACCAACAATGGTGGATACCAACAACAATGGAACTACAACTTAGCAAATGATTTTGGAAAGGGAGTACCAAAATTCCAGCAAAAAGAGCCGAACCGAAATCGAGCTGAAGCTCCTCTTTTCTCACTATTTTTGCCGTTGCACTAATTCTGTTTCCTTCTTCACTAGGCTGCCTTTTTTTCTTCTCCAACGAATGCTAATGTTTCTCTCTTTCTTTCTCACTCTTCTCCCAGAAGTTTCCAGCCCTCTTTCCTTCTAATTCCATAAAGAGACTTTTCATTTTCCTTCTTATTTGGCAAGTGGGCTTGGGCCACTACATAGGCTGGACCCAAACCCCAACAAATCTCCCCCTCTAGCTCATGTAGGGGGCTTGACTAGACCAACTTGCTTTCGGCAAGAAATGAACTTTTCAGTCTGCAACGGTTTTGTCATCATGTCCGACCCATTCTCATCGGTATGGATTTTATCAAGCTCTAACGAATTCGAATCCATAAAATCATGAATCCAATGATATCGAACATCTATGTGCTTTGACCTGAGTGGAATGTTGGATTCTTACACAAATGTATTGCACTTTGACTATCGCAATAAAGTACATATTTCTCTTGTTTCAAGCTCAGTTCTTGAAGAAATTTCTTCAACCATAAGGTCTCCTTGCAAGCTTTAGTCACAGCTATGTATTCAGCCTCCGTAGTCGACAATGCAATACACTTTTGCAGTCTAGATTGCCATGAGACGGCTGCCCCAGCAAAAGTCATCAAGTATCCTGAAGTCGACTGACTTTCTAGAATCAACATCAGCAGCCATATTTGCATTAGAATCAACATCACCAGCCATATTTGCATCGGTGTATCCTTCTAGCATTGCCTTGCCATTACCGAAACACAAACACACTCTAGAAGTACCTCGTAAATACCGAAGGATCCATTTCACCACTGCCCAATGTTCTTTTCCCGGATTGGAAAGAAATCGACTAACAACTCCAACGGCATGAGCAATGTCGGGCCTTGTGCAAACCATAGCATACATCAAAGATGCATAAGGCACTTTCTTCATTTCTTCTTTCTCTTTCTCACTTGTCGGACCATTCTTGGAACTTAACTTGAAATGTCCTGCAAGTGGAGTACTAACACATTTCGCCTTGCTCATCTTGAACCGTTCAAGAACTCTTTCAACATATTTTTCTTGAGAAAGCCATATTTTACCATTTTTTCGATCCCTAGAGATTTTCATTCCAATAATCTGTTTTGTCAGTCCTAAGTCCTTCATCGCAAAGGACTTGTTCAACTCCTTTTTCAGCCTATCAATTTTATTAGCATCATTGCCCATGACCAACATATCATCCACATAAAGCAAGAGAATTATAAAATTATTTTCAGCAAAATATTTCACAAACACACAATGATCAGAAGTAGTTTGTGTGTACCCATGACTCTCCATAAATGAATCAAATTTCTTGTACCATTGCCTCGGTGCTTGCTTCAACCCGTACAGGCTCTTCCTCAATCTACACACAATATGCTCCTTGCCTTTAATAATGAACCCTTTCGGCTGCTCCATATAAATTTCTTTCTCCAAGTCACCATGAAGGAATGCTATTTTTACATCAAGATGTTCAACTTCCAAGTCTAAGCTTGCTGCCATGCCAAGAACCGTTCGAATAGATGTCATCTTCACTACTGGAGAGAATATTTCTTCAAAATCAACACCTTTCTTTTGGCTACTTCCTTTTACAACCAGTCTTGACTTGTACCGAGGTTGTAAACTGTTTTCTTCCGTTTTTAGCTTGTAAACCCACTTGTTCTCGAGTGCTATTTTCCCTTTTGGCAGCTTTACCAAGTCATAGTTGTGATTCTCTTGCAATGATTTCATCTCCTCTTGCATAGCTTTGTTCCATTCTATACTTTTCTAATGAGATATGGCTTCTCGGTAGCTCTCCGGTTCTCCCCCGTCAGTTAGCATCACATACTCATCTAAGGAATATCTTGTGGAAGTTCTGTGTTCTCTACTTGACCTCCTTGGTTCCGGCTGAATCAGAGCTTCTTCAACCTGCTCTTCTTGCTCCACATACTCATCTTGAGGCACTTCTTGACCAGCTGCATTTTGTGGATGATTTGGGACTTCTTGCTCACAATTTTCATGTACCGGAAATGGAGAAATGGGCTCTAAATTAACAGGACCAGCTACTGCACTTTTCTTCATTTCGCCACTATCAATGTCTTCAATTGTTTCATTTTCAAAGAAAATCACATCCCGGCTTCGAACGATTTTCCTTGCAATTGGATCCCATAATCTATACCCAAACTCTTCATGACCATATCCCAAAAAAATACATTGCTTCGCCTTGTCATCAAGCTTTGATCTCTCATCTTTTGGAACATGGATGAATGCCTTGTACCCGAACACCTTCAAATGCTTATAAGACACATCTTTAATGGTCCACAATCTTTCCGGCACATCATCCTTCAATGGAACCGAAGGAGAAAGATCGATTAAGTCAACCGCTGTCCTCATTGCTTCACCCCAAAAGGATTTAGGCAGCTTTGCTTGCGAAAGCATACACTTGATTCGTTCACAAATCGTTCTATTCATCCTCTCGGCAACGCCATTATGTTGAGGAGTCTTTGGTACACTTTTCTCAAGCTTGATTCCATGCTTTTTGCAATATTCTTCAAACGGTCCTCTATACTCTCCTCCATTATCAGCTCTTACACATTTTAAGAGACGTCCCGTTTCTCTTTCTACCTTAGCAAGAAATTGCTTGAAGACTTCTAGTACTTGATCCTTCGTTTTCAAGGCAAAAGTCCACACCTTTCTTGAATGGTCATCAATGAATGTCACAAAGTAGCTAGCACCACCAAGAGTTTTATCTCGCATAAAACAAACATCGGTATGAATTAAATCGAGCACATTATTTCTCCTAGAGGGAGGAAATTTATGAAATGCAACTCTATGTGTTTTATTGGCTAAACAATCAACACAAGTTTTAAGAAGTGTACCTTTAGCTCCAGGCAAGAGTTGCTTTTTGGAAAGAATTTGCAGCCCTTTCTCACTCGAGTGACCGAGCCTTTTATGCCAAAGCTCAATGGAAGAGTCCTTCTCTACTACATTGATTTCTCCTTTGCTAAGCTTGGCATGTGTCATGTACAACGTTCATCTTCTTGC
>JAOWAN010000014.1:5713456-5730486 GCA_028566635.1 Lobelia cardinalis
TGATCAATATTGTTTCCTATAGTTCCTATATAGGTTTGGTTCTCATTTGAGCACCTTCCTATATATATATATATATATATATATATATATATATATGAAGCTATTCAATTAAGAACCTAACTATTTTAGGAATTTTAGGAACCATTTTCAGTCCTTAGATCTAATTGTTTGAATCACTTAGATTGAATTAAAAAAAAAAAATATTTATCGGTGGTAATTCTGTAATAAATGAGAAGTACAAGAATAATTATATAACTACCTTATTTTCTATCTCCTAAAAAAATAAAAATTATTTAAAATAAAATATCTCATGATCTAAAATTCGAAATTAAAATCCGATTGTGGATTCTTGTTCAAAATTAAATTTTCTTTCAAACAAGATACATGAAGAATATATTTTGAAAACTTTTTTTGTGTGTTTAATCTCATAGCTATGATATACGAAATTAGAACTGGGATACAAAAACTCATAACTGAGATACAAGAAATTATTATTAGTATACAAGAATATCAATGACTGTATGTTGAAATAAATAAGCTGGGATACAAAATTTATAACTAGGATACAATAATATCAACAATCATTCTATACTCAAACATATATGCTAGTATACAAAAATTTATAACTAGAATACAATAATACCGATGCACAACTAAAATAATCAAATAATACAACTAGTTAGAATACAAGAATTTATAACTCGAATACAAGAATATCAATGGTTATATACTCAACCATATATGCTAAAATATAAGAATTTACAATTATGATACAAGAATTTATAACTGGGATACAAGAATAATTTCTAAAAACTTAGTTATAATTTTCTTGTATCCTATTTATAATTTCTTGTATCCTAGTTATAAATAAAATATTATCCGAAACATATTTTTTTTTTAGATCATGTTTGAGAGAAAATTTAATTTTAAATACGAATATGAAAATAAATTTTAATTTTGAGTTTTCGATTATGAGATAATTGAATTTAAGCCTCCACATTAACATCTCGTCCATCCAAATCGAAAAAAATGGCCACGCTCTTCCTATTGACATGTATTTTGGCTACTTGGGCTCTAGTGTACGTTAATGGTGAAACCACACCCGCTGTCGATGCTTTTCACGCCTAGTTGCAGTAAGCTCATATATATACAAAATGACGGACTGTTTACCTTATTTGAGCAAAGGTTCCAACGTGTCGAATCCGGACGGATCGTGTTGTACGGGGTTCAAGACGTTTGTAAAGACCGATTTTGGGTGCATATGTGAATCATTGAAGACGGTGTACAATTGGGCGTCGATATTGACATGTCTAAGGCCGCGAAATTGCATGCTTCGTGTGGTGACAAATCTACTCATGTTTGTCACCAGCACCAACTTCTGCAGCTCATTGTTCTACATTAATTACCGTATTAATCGCATATGTTTGTTTCGCCATTGTTCCCTTCTTCCTTATGGTAGCATAAATGATCATCGTGTGGTTATATATGTTCTTCTCCATCGATCTTCCTTCTTAATTAATTAACTTGAAACCATGTTAGCTACATATAGCTAGCTATATAGGTAGCCCCTCCTTAATTCATAAATAATAATTAGATATTGCCTTATTATCTAAACTTTTATGATTTACCTTTTCATTCTCTCAACTATCAATGATTATTAATTACACTTATATATACCTTCTATTGCTAATAAATATGAATTATTAGTGAAGATAAACTTATCAATATATATTATGTCTACATATATATGCACAAAGCCAAAGTGACTACTACTATTACGAAAAACAGAGTAGGGATTATTAAGTGAAAATCTCTTTTCTTTAATTGTAACATGATAATAATAACCAAAATTTTTATTATCCTAATTTAACAAGTTAGAATTCCAAAGCTCAATTCCCAAACCTCGTGACATAAGAAATTCCAATGAATCTACGGAAAATACAACATGTTGGAGGAATTCGAAATTATAATTTCAAACCAAGGAGGGAGGGAGTAGTGATGAAAGTTTTCGAACTTGTTTCGTTGGCAAAAGGTCAAAGTTCATGACACAAAGAAGGAAAAAAAATGGTGGTTCCGAAGTTTGGTGATGTCGAACCGAGATTGTTTCTATTTCATCTAAGATTTATGCAAATCTTGTTTTTTGTGTTTGGTGGGTTTGTACTTTAGTTATTGTAGGTACTAAAGAATCAGAATGAAATAGTTGGCAATGTTGTTTTAAAACCGTAGACAGGAAGGAGAATCATAAGTGGATTTGTCTCAAGTTTTTAGTTTTTTTGTTTTTCTAAGAATAAACAACAAACTAAGAAAACGTACAATGAAATCAAGGCATTTTTGATTAAGATAATGATTAATGAAATTAAGGACATAGTGGCACACATCATATTCTAAAGTATATCTCTCAATTCACAATATTGACAAAATCGAGCAAGAAGAAATTATTTTTTGGATGGTAATTTTTTTGGTTTGATTTTTAATTGTTGATTAAAGTAAATTATAAGGAAGAGGTAAAAATAAAATAAAAATTAAAAACCAAAAACTCAAACATATTCACTAAGCATGTTTTTCCAACTAAATTTGAAAAATTATCAAAAACGATGTTTACTATTTTAGTTTCAAAAATATCGCTTTCTCTCTCATATCTACTCATTTTATCCTTATACCCATTTATATCATATTAAACATCACATCCAATTATAACTATCACTCTTTCCTTTTCTCTCTCCATCACTATCATGTAATTATTTAAATTTTAAAAGATAAATAAATAATTTAAATTTTTATCAAAAATTAAATTAAAAATCAAAACAAAACAAAAATAAAATAAAATAATATTAAAAATTAACTATCCAAACGAATATAAAGAGGCATTGTAATATTCTATACCTCTTTATACATGTATTAATGTTTTTGTACCTTGTACATGAACTTTGTACCTCTCCACTTACCCATGTTTTTGTACCTTGTACATGAACTTTGTACCTCTCCACTTACCCAAAGAGGCATTGTAATAAACAAGACCACTTACTAACAAGCTTTTCTCATTTTAAATCAAATAATTTGTTGGTTTTATTTTAAATATTTATTATTTTATTTTATTTTTTAAAAAATATTTACTTTTCTATTTAAGAATAGAACAAGTTATTTATATTTACAAATTTCAGTTGCATCAAATTTTTATTTAATTATATCCATAAAGTTACTTTTTTTAAATATTGTGTAAATGAATAAAGATATTTAAATTGAAACGGCGGAAATAATGTCTAACGTTAGCAACGAGAGCCCCACGCCCACTCTTAGGCTAATACTCGCCCCATCTCCTGTTTTATTTTAATTATTTTAAAAATGACGGTCTCTGCTCATAATGTATTATTATTGGATAATTAAAATAAAACAAATAGAGTACTACATACTTTTAATGATATAATCAATATAAAGGTATGTTTGATGTTATATATGAATTTTAGGAATTTGTAGAGGCCTAGTGAAATTAATGGTCTCAGACGAAGGTAATCAAATTGTAAGGTGGGCAAATCTTTTTTTTGGCCCTAACTTTTAATTTTTATATGGAGTGGTTAGACACTCCTTACTTATGGAGTGCCTTAATGCATATAAACGTTATAAAATATGTACATAACATAATTACAATGCATATAACATAATTAGTAATACATATAAAAATAATATGTACATAATTTATAACCGTGATGTGCATTATTTTCATCTATCTTTCTCTGTTTTTAAATTAAATCATACCGTTTAATTCAAGCAATTGCATTCTTAAGAGCCCCACCTCCAAATCTCTATGATAAAGGGGACCGAGAAGTTCTACCATACAATCAACAATTCGAAACTACTTTTAATTTTATAATTATAACTTATAGATAGATAGTAAGAATTTCAAATTAAATTGATAAAACTTTTATAATACAAAACCGATTTTAAGAATATTTTTTACCGTCCCGAAAAATAAAATAAAATAATAAAATATCAAATGATAATATCCCAAGTATAAAGTATAAACCATCGTTATGAAATGAGTGAGTCACCCTCGGGTCTAACGATTTTTGACGCACTTAAACTTTTACCCGTTACGAGTCGCGTTTCCGCTTCCCACTATTTGACGCCGCTAAAAATGTGGACATTCATTATAACTTCGCCTCTCTCTCTCTCTCTCTCTCGCTCTCGCTCTACAGTCAAAGCTGTTTCGAAAAGGTGTGCGAATTCAGCTCTTCTTCCAAATCCATGGTAAGTTTTTTTTTTTCATTCTTATTTTTTTATGAGTTCAGCTCAATTGAATCGTTGCTGCTTTAATTGCTGGTGCATTGTTGAAATTTTAAGTTATGATTAGCTGAAAAACTTTGATCGATTTATTTAGTTTTGTTTTGTGTTGAAATGGAGCTGAATTTGTGAATCTGAGGTAATTCATAGAGATGTAGTTGATGATTTTCTGACCTAAATTGAGGTGTTATATAGTTTAATTACTTTATGGCTTATTTTTATGCTTGATTCTACTATATTAGACTGTTAGGTTTTCTGTTTCCTTTCGATTTTTCTTTTGCAGTTACTAAACAGGTTTTAAGGATGTAGTTTTGAATTTTTTTTCCTATATACATACGTTGATTCAACGTGTGTGTGTGAGTTTAATTTGCCTCATCAGAAGCCAGAGCTGAGGAATTTTTGGTGGAAAAGTTAATTTGCGATTAGGTTTTTGTCATTTCATGTTTCAGTTTAGATATATTCAAGATTCTATTTGTTGCTATTTTCTGAAAAATTTACTGAGTAGTATTTGGTTCGGAGTAGTTTGCGATGAGGTTTTAGATGTGTTGAGATAAAGAGTCCTTGTCGCAGATCTTCAGTTGGTTCAGGGATGTTGCTACGAAGTTTAAATTTCTTATGGGTGACTGGGTGAACGTCTAGTGAATTGATATGTGCATGAGGAGAATAATTAGTGTATTTGGTCTTTAGTAATGAATTTCTGATATCCTGTACCTTGTTGTTCTTGAAACAGGAGTACTAAGGGATTTCTCATTAGGCCAAGCTATATAGAACTAATATTTGTTCTAGAATGGGAGTTGAGATGGTAAAAGAATCGTGGTTTGGTAATTTCTGGAAGAGTTCACGCAAAAGTTTGGTGTTGGAGCCTGAAAAAGCTGTGATTGGGATATTATCATTTGAAGTTTCTAGTCTCATGTCTAAAATGGTCAGTATGTGGCATTGTCTAAATGATAAGCAGATTGGTAGGTTGAAGCAAGAGATCACAACTTCACTTGGTCTTCAAAAGCTTGTTTCAGATGAGGAGGATTATCTTTTGGATCTTGCCCTTGCAGAGATACTTGTGGATTTGAGTCATGTGGCGAAATCAGTGGCTAGGCTTGGGAAGAGGTGTGTAGATCCCATTTATCACAATCTTGAACAGGTTCTAGACAATCCACTTGATATTGATCTAAGTTGGTGTGGGTGGGATTATAGATTGAAAAAGATGGAAAGGAAGGTTAAGAAAATGCAGAGATTTGCTGCTGCTACTTCACAGTTGCACCAAGAGCTGGAAGTATTGCTCGAACTTGAACAGAATCTCAGGAGGATGCAAGCCAATGTTAATATAAATCAAGTAAAATTGCATGAGTATCATCAGAAAGTTACGTGGCAGCGTCAGGAGGTGGATAGTTTGCGTGAGATGTCTCCGTGGGTTCGGACGTTTGACTATACTGTTAGGCTTTTGCTCAGATCTCTTTTTACAGTAGTGAAGAGGATCAACTATGTATTTGGAATGAATCATAAGGACTATGTTGAGGTAGGCAATGATCCCAGATATTTAAGCAGCGGTTGTCTTGTACGCAGCAATTCCATTTCTGCTCTTACACAAGCTTCAGTTCACCCGTCGGAGAATCATTTGTCTTTGGGCCCTATAGGGAGGTCAGCTTCTAGTCTGGGGCTAAGCAGTGACAAGAACAGGCTACATAACAAGAAACCGCTAGCTTCTTATCAAACATTTTTTCTACGAGGAAAGCACCAAGCAGGGAGATCCAGGCGATCGGCTCATATTGGACCTTTTAAAGGATGCATGACATCTGGAAGCAACTCTCCAATTGTGGAGAGCTGCATTCCAGGAAGCAGAAGCTCTCTGAGGTTTGCTGACATTTTACAATATGACATTGACCACATAAATACATGTGCAACCACCGCCCTACGGCCAGAGCCTTCTTCGCGATGCAAACTCAATAATCTTAAAGTGTCGGTTTTTGGTTTGAAAGTCAAATTGTTGAATGCTCCGGTATCTACTCTTGGTCATGCTGCTTTAGCTCTCCACTATGCAAATCTTATCATATTAATCGAGAAGCTAGCTTTCTCTCCCCACTTAATTGGCCTTGATGCAAGAGATGACCTCTACGATATGTTACCCACAAGCATAAAAAAGTCCCTTAGAGCTAAATTACGATTATTTTCAAAAACTGAGGCTTCGTCGGTCTATGATCCTGCACTTGCATCAGAATGGAGGCTGACATTGGACAGGATATTAGAATGGTTGGCTCCACTTGCCCATAACATGATACGGTGGCACTCTGAAAGGAATTTTGAGAAGCAGCGCATGGTTTCTGGGACAAATGTGCTCCTCGTACAGACCCTGTACTTTGCAAATCAGGCTAAGAGTGAAGCTGTGTTAACAGAACTTCTCATGGGTCTTCACTACATCTCACGGTTTGGTAGAGAAATAAATGTCAAGGCTTTCTTGGGGTCATCTTGTGGGAGAGGTTCCGATGATTATTTGTTTCATGAGAATAAACTTGCTCTGGGTATGGTTGATCACACTTGAACTATTCCTCAAGAGCCCAAGTAGTAAATCTAGTGGAGTTCAGGAACGGGTATGTATATCTTTGCTAATTTGGCATAGTGGCTTCTATATTCTATTTTAGTTTCCACTAGGAAGGCATTCTTCCAGTAGTTGAGGTACTTGCTCTAAGCACAAATTTGTTCCTTCTATTGGTGCAAGCCTTTGTAAAACATGTTGCAGATATCCATAATTGTTTATATTATGGCTGCATCTGGTTTTCACATCCATTCCTGTAAATAAGTTTGCATAAGTTCTAATAAGATATTTGCAGTTTCTTGAAAGCTTATATTTGTCATGTACATGATCATTTTTCTTTGATTTTTTCTTCTATAAATGAGAACTATTTAGCTTATATTTAGCCTTCTACGGTACGTGGAGTAATGCAAAATTTCTTGTAGGTTTCTGTGGTTTATTTGTAAGTATGTCTTTGAGAACTTGTTTTTCATTGGTTTTCTCGTCATTCTAAAGAAGAAACGATCATTTTACAATATTTAAGCTGGTTTCATTTTCCTGGTGATGTCTGTAGAATTCCTTTAATCCGATGTACGGGAGCAATTTCATTTTGATAATAGAATATCGACAACAACAATTTAGATGATGTAAAACGAGAAGGAAACCAGCAGGAGAATGATGGATGATGGTACTTTTGAAGCTGCCATCACTGTTGTAGATCGACGTATTGCTAGTGAGACCATCAATAACCTTTGAGCGGGAGTTGATAATTACTGCTATTGAAAGGTTATAACATTTCCATTTCTTTTCTCTTTTAATGCCCACGGGCATTTATGGATATTGGGGCAAAATACCCCATTTGGTCCCAGACTTTTGACCCAGAATCCCAAAATGCCCCTAACGTTAAAAAGTACTTTCATCAGTCCCTCAACAATTTTAAGAAAATCCCAATTGCTCACTAGCCCTAATTTGACCTAATTTCATATGCTGACCGGTAAAAAAACCGCTGATGTGACAATGTTGGGAAGGTAAAATAGTAAACTTTGTATATATGTAGCAATCACTCTATACAGTTTTGAGTTAGAGTTCGGTCAACAGTACCATAAAATATCAAAAGGAAAAAAAATGTATATATTGGGATATTTCAATCATTACACGCATCAAATTGAAGATCTGAAGATCTGGGCTCCTATATCAAATTAGATGTGAAACTCTCTCTACTCCGAAAGCTGCTCTCACCGGTTCAATCTTTCTCAGACGAGTAGGTCGAATTTGAAGCATGTTTTGGTGGTGTGGTTGATTTGAATTTTTGGTTGGAAAAAGGCGAAGTAGAGGGTCGATAGTGGTAAAGGAGGATGGGAGCCGCGGTTTTTAAAGGCGATCGGTGGTGGTGGGTTCGATTTTAGGTGAGAGGTCTTGGAGGTGGGCGGTAATGGTGGAATCTAGGGAGGTAGGTGATGGGTCAGAGAAGGGGCAAGGGTGATTTGCCATCGGACTTGGAGACGAGGGTGGGGATAATGGTGGAGGCGCTGTTATGGCGGCTGAGTTAGAGGAGGTGGTTATGGAGTTCAACTCAGCTCTTTCCCAGCTTTCCCACGACTTCCCTATAAAGGAAACCTTATCATTACCCCTTTTCTTATCAACAGCTCTGGTGAAGGCTCTGTATTCGAATTTGAGGGTTTGGAAATGGGTTTCTTCGAATGTGGTTTGCTGTTCTTGGGATGGGGTGAGGTTAAGGTGTTTTTGGGATTTGCGGAGGGATTTTTGGAGGTGTTTCTTGGAGAGGGTGTGTATGATTTTGGGGGTTGGGATTACTCCTCCCGAAGAAGATTCCATTGCTGACTTGTGAGTGAGCTCATGTAAGCTAAGATTGAATTGCATGAATAGAGAGGGGTCAAGTTTTTGAACCAGTGGACAAAGGGGTAAAGTAGTCTTTTATTCTTTTTTCCCCAAAATTAATGTCCACCTAGGATCCATGTAGACGTCAAGTAGGATAAGTGATGCCCTAATTAGGTCAAATTAGGGCTAGTGAGCAGTTGGAATTTTTTTAAAATTGTTCAAGGACTGGTGAATGTACTTTTTAACGTTTGGGGCATTTTGAAATTCTGGGTCAAAAGTTAGGGACCAAATGAGGTATTTTGCCTGGATATTGGCATAGGTGAGTCGAGTTGAGTCAGTAGGTTTTTGTCGAGCCCGAGCCGAGTTCTTGAATGGGAGGAAATACCCAGCATCATGGATGGTACAAAATATTAAAATAAAAACAATAACTATAAGAATAATTTTAGAAAATAGTTATACAAAAAAAGTTGAAGCTGCTGAACTTAATAGCAATCAACTTTTCAAGTGATAGAATCATAAACGTGAACTTACATCCTTGTAATATGAATAAAAAAAGGTAATCCAACATATGGGATTATATATATTCAACTGTAATTCCTTAAAAATCAAGTAAATGTGTTCCCTCTCCCAAATTAAAATTTAACAAAATAATTTCCACTGCGCTTATTTCCGATTTTACCCTTGATATCTAAAAGACTCTCTCCATGCCAAAATTTATATTTGCTTTCTCTCTCTCTCTCTCTCTGTGCACAGTGCACAAAGTAGTCAACACACTCTGGGGTCCAACGAAGTTACCTATGCCTTAAGGGGTAACAAAAAGTTCATTTTCATTTTCGCCTTAAAATTCTTTGGTTGTGTTCCAACTTCCAACTCTCCTTAAAATTGTGTACAAATTCCAACGTATTCCTAGTTGCTTATAAATACATACCCCCTATACAACTCTTGGGAACCATAGAATTAAAACAGTTTTCATTTTCTTGCTCATCAGTTTCTAGAGAGAGAGAGAGTGTGTGTGTGTCTTAGTGAGAGATGGAAGGGGATAAGGGTAAAGGAAGTGTATGTGTGACAGGGGGAAGTGGGTATTTAGCTTCATGGCTGATCATGAGGCTCCTTCAATCCGGTTACTCCGTTAATGCTACCCTTAGATCCGACCCAGGTAAGTACTAATCTCTTCTCTGCCATAACCACCTGAATCAATTTAAAAGTAACATTGACTAATGTATGTAATTTATGTCGGCAATAATTCGATATATCCAGAGCGGGCCAAGAGAGATGTCAGCTACCTGACGAGCCTAGAAGGAGCATCAACGAGATTAAAGATATTCAATTCCGATCTTGACAAACCAGAAAGCTTTGAGGCACCCATAAATGGATGCATCGGAGTGTTTCATGTGGCCCATCCCATTGATTTCGAAGACAAAGAGCCTGAAGAAGTAATAAGCCAGAGATCAGTAAACGCAGCACTAGGGATTCTACGAGCATCGTTGAAATCAAAGACGGTGAGACGGGTCGTTTACACTTCTAGCACTGATGCCGTGTTTTTCAACGGCAAGGATTTGGACGTGTTGGATGAGGAAACGTGGAGTGATGTTGATTTCATCAGAGCTAATTTCATGAAATTCGGAGGTTCCTATTATATCTCCAAGACATTGACAGAGAGAGCAGCTCTAGCGTTTGGAGAGGAGCACGGGTTGGATGTTGTGACAATTGCTCCTTCTTTTATTCATGGCCCGTTCATATGTCCTGGCTGCCCGGGCTCTGTGCGACTATCAATGCCTATGGTATTTGGTACGTTATATTATCCTTTATCTGATCTCTAGCACATATATCCATAGATTTTTTTAGTTAGGATCCGATCACGAGTATTATATACGAGTACTATATACGGTAATATTGAGTTATATTGTAACGTTCATAATTTGAATATCAGATGATATGAGTGATATAAGTTTTTGAAGTAAAAGTCTAAATTGCCCCTATGATGTGAAATGTTTGAATTTGAGGAATGAGGAGAAAGAATGTGACGTGAATGGTTTAAATTTGAAGAGAGAATTGAGGAAAGAAGTGAGAGAATGTGGTGTGAGTATTATGATATTCCTCCGCTATATGCAGGTGACGAGCCAACTTCCCCGTATTTCCCTTTGGTACATATAGACGATGTGGTTAGAGCGCAAATATTCCTCCTTGAATATCCAAATGCCAAGGGCAGGTACATTTGCTCAGCACTTGAAATAACTACAGATGAGTTGGGCGAATTTCTATCGGCTAGATATCCTGAACTTCAAATACCCAAGACACAGTAGTGAGTATACCAACTTTTAACAAGTTAAACTTCTTATTATTATTCTCAATTCATGATTGTTTGTTTCATCTTTCTTGGTATTTAATTAGTCATTTTTGTTCTGTAGTTTCAAAAAGCAAATGCCAGTCTCTAAGATTCCTCGCCTCTCATCCAAAAAGCTACTAGACGCTGGATTCACATTTCAATATGGGCTTGAAGAAATTTACGATGGATCCATTAGGTGCTGCAAAGAGAAAGGCATTCTTTAGTCCTAATCATTAGTCTTTGGAAATTTCATACAAAGGCAAGTTTGACCTAATGTTTTTTTTTTCTTTCTAAACGGGGGATTTTTACCCGGATTGATTAATAAGGAGGGGGACTAGCAAGTGAAACACCGGCTAAACTATACCATGTGATGTATTTTGCTGTTGACATTTGCTGTTCATCAAGCATTTCCCAGTTTTAGATTCCCTTCATCCTTAGGATTCTGGTGTTTTTTTAGACGTAAGATCAATCTAGAATTTTTTTAGTATTACTTTGGCATGAGCAATGTTTGATGGCTCTCATGATGATATCGTATCAGGGCCTATTGGTTCGTATCCTGATAAGATGGATAAAATAAATTACTGAGTATAGCTTATGATTATCGTTACCTGACAACCGTACATCAGAGTAATAACGTTGTACATGTTGAGAAACAACGATATGCTCAATAATATGCTTTTGTGAATATTCTTCTATAGTGGAAGTGCCTTATCAACGTTATTGGTTATATTTTTGGTCTATCAGAAATTCCGAATGCATGACCTCCTGGATTTGATCGGATGTCTGTTGAGGCAACGAGCTTTGGTGTTACGAGTTATCAGCTCAAAGTCAGAAAAAAGAAAAAGAAAAGCTCAAACTCTTTTTGTTGGGTCGAAATTCGAATTTGTTGCGTAAATGTCCAAAAATTTCACCCTCACCAATTTGCATGTATTTGTCCTTGTTTACCTCCAGCAACCCTAGCAAGACGATGTGGTCATGGTCAAGTGACACTTCTTCATGCAAACACGATGCTTTCGGCCTATACTCGGCTACTTCGCACAGGTTTCCTTCAATCTAACTCCCACCCCCTTCAATGTGGAGCCCTAGAGCTTTGTTAATGTTTCCCTAATTTGCCTTCCTGCCTGCTTCTTTATTCAATCCTATGCTAAACCCTCATTCTCAAATCCTTTCATCTCCAACGCCCTCGTGGCAGCATTCAAACTCGCACAAGCCCACCAAAGACGTGGGTCTACTGATCAGAACCAGCAACAACCCCTTCAAGCAGTGAAAATAGAGCTTGAACAACTCATTATATCCATCTTAGAAGACCCTAGTGTTAGTAGGGTTATGAGAGAACCGGTTTTTCCAGTACTCTAATGAAAAGCAATGTTGAACAAAATCTCTTTTGAACTCTGTGCCTAAAATGCCCCTCAAGGTAACCATAAGTCCTTGGAAAGTATAATCTTCAAAATAATGGGTCGGTAAAAGTAGGCATATTAAGGCCTAGTTGGCAAAAGACCCAATTTGGTCCCTAAACTATAAATATGTATTGTATAAGTAGTTTCTAATCAATTAATATTGTTGGTTAAATACACAACCTATCAATTATAACTCAATTTAATTCATACATTCAAATTAAAAGAGTTGACCAGCCTATATGGTAACATTTATCCGACGTGGCGCTTAGTTGGCGCTGATGTGGCTATAAATTTGAGAAAAAAGTAATAAAATGACAAGTTTACCCTCTATTATTTATAAAAATAAATAATAAAATTACTATATTTACTTTTAAAACTTATTAAAAAATAAAGTAATAAATTTTTTAAATAAAAATTACAATTTCAACAATCCTAATCACAAATCATCACCCAACCACTACCACTACCTCAACATAACAACCACCACCACCATCCTCTTTCTCACCCACCACCACCACCACTACCTCAACAGAACCACCACCACCACCACTACCTCTTTCTCACCCTTCTCCACTGCTCCATAACTGAAAAATAAAACCATAACCACCACCAGATTTGTAAACCCAAATTGCAAATGAAAACCATCAACCAAGAACAAAAGATTATGAAGGAGAAACAAACGAAAAAAAAATTAAAAGCCCAGAAAATTTACAAATGTGTCCTAACCATCCAATCCTTCTCTGCTTCTGTCGTGCTCCCAAACGACGACGGAAGGATTGGGCCATGCCAAGTAGCAATCCTGCTAATTCAGCCACCTTCGTGCGCCTCTTCTTTCATGCTAATTCAGCCACCTTCTTGTACCTCTCTGCCCTATCTCTCCTCCATTCACCGCAATCAAACTGCTTCAAACAAACTCCCAACCACAAACCAACACAAACCCAGATCTTCAAACAAACACCAAACACAAAAGATTCAAATTTCTAAAAAGAAAAATGGGAAGAGATGGGGAAGGGTAAAATCATCGATTGAAAAATCATCTACTTCGGTCCATAATCATAGAGACATCACAAGTGATCAAACCCAGACCTGAAACCACACATCTCCAGATCTTCGACTTCGTTTTCGTTTTCGATGATGAACGAAGGAGGAGAGACCGTCCATTCCTCTGACCTCCGATGAGACTCGCCGCCATTTGCCAGTATGAAGGCCAGCAAAGAGACCGTCCATTCCTCCAGACCGACGAGAAATCAAATCACGACCCTTTGATTGAGTCGTGAACAATTTTCTGGGAAGACAGTGAGTGAGAGAGAGAGAGAGAGAGAGAGTGAGAGAGGGAGAGAGAGAGAGAGAGAGAGAGAGACGAGGGAGAGAGAGAGAGAAGACGAGGGAGATTGGGGCCGTGACTATGGTGGTGGGTGGTTGAACTCGGTGTAGGTGATGGTGGTTTATGGAGGAAAGGGAGAGGGCGGCGGGGTTGGAGGTTGGGATGGGGAAGGAAAACTGGGGAGGGGAAAGGGGGGGGGGGAGAGGGGATTTTTTCTATTAATCATTTTCTATTTTTTTTATTAATCATTTTCTAAAGAAATATAGTGTATATACTATTTTACCCTTTGAATAGTGCTATTTCAGCAATTATTTTGCCCAAATTTATGATCAACTTTTTAAATTTGGATATATGGACTAAATTGGGTTATAATTGATAGGTTATATATTTGACCAACAATTTTAATTGGTTAAGGACTACTTATACAATATATATTTAGTTCAGGGACGAAACTGGATCTTTTGCCAGGCCTAGTTAGTACTAGTTATCAAGCTAGGAACGAGGATGTAATGAGCGCGATAGAGAATTTCTCGGACAAGAAAAAGAGAGCTCCGGTGATTGCGGGCGAGTGAGACACAAAGTGGGATAGAGAATTTAAACTCGAGCGAATATCGTGCTGGCATAGAATGTGGGAGGTAGAATACCCACGGAAAAAACAACGAAACTATTTGACATTTAAGGACCTGTATATACAAATGTCAAATGTCAATGTGAATATACGATCATGGATCAAGGGTGAGAAAAGTTATAAGGACGGATAATTATTAAGAATATTTTTGTTAAAATTAGAACGCGAGCGAAAATTTTTAAGGACCCTATATAACAAACTACGGTTGACCCTCTGCTACGGCCCTCGGGAAATAAGAGCCAATTATGCTTGGGCCAGAAGAAGTGGCCCAATTGAGTAGCACAAAGCCACAAACACATCGCTTTTTCCAAGTTCCATATAGCGAGTAATACAATGTTGTTACATATATTTTCTAGCTTTAAGCTCTTTTTATTATTTTGTTAATCTCTTATTAACAAATTATAAGGGTTGAAAGCAATTAGATCTATCAAACGAGCCCTAACAAATTAACAACAAGACTGAAATAATATTTTTTTTTCTTTTTTCTATTTTGATATAATGCTTTTGAATAGTTTTCATGGGCAATTTACAAAAATAGTATCATGTCGTTTTATCATTTTTAATTTTTCTGTATGATTTTCTTGCTATTCAAACGAGCCCTAAGATACCCTTTAATATATGTGGAAAATTATCTTGATGTGCTGATAATATATTATTAGCCCTATATATTGACCGAAATTTTTTGAATTGATGAAAATTATAAATTCCCTTTAACGATGTGAGTTATGACCTTCGTTTCACGAACAATGCTATTCTATAATATCACAATATTATAGAATAGCATTTAACTCTAAAATATTAGAATTCAGCATGGGATTCCATTTAACTCTAATGTTTGAAAATGTCATGTCATTTTATCATGAAATATGAAAGAGTGAAAGACAAATATGATCATCCTAAACAATTTAAAGACAAAGCACAAAACAAAAAAACAAAAAAAAAAAAAAAAATCATATATCAAACATATAACATAAATGCTATTCTATAATTGTATTGTTATAATAAAGCCTTGACTTTTGAAGATACAGAGCATTCAAAGGAATTGCCCACAAAGCTCAAAAATCTCATGATTCTCAAATATAATCATCCAGCCCGAATCTAAAATCGATGAGACTATTATTCTTGTATTTTTTTTCTTTTAATTCTAAATTCTTTTTTTAATATAATTTCTTTTTATTTTAGAATTTTATTTTTATATTTTTTGAAATTAAATAAAAATTTAAAATTTATCAACAAAATAAATATAAGAGCATGCTTGATTTAAAGATGATTGGTAATTTATTAAATAATCATACAAAAAAATATTTTTTAAAGGATTAAATAATTATTTAATTCTTAAACTATCACTTAACTATGCATTTGATCCTAATTTTTTTTTTTGCTTTATGTTTGGTGCTAAAACTTTGAATACAATTTAAGAATAGTCCTTTTTTCAAAACTTTAACGTGAACCTTAATAAAATTCTCATTATACCCTGAATATTTCGTTAAACTAACACCATATTTAACTTATAAAGAACCTTTGTACTAACTTTAAAAACTTATGGATTTAATTAGTATTTCAAACTTTAAAGAATAAAAAAGATAAAAATAAATCTAAATAACAAAATTAACGATATATTCTAGCTTAAAAATTATTTTCTTAGTTTATATTATATAATTGTATATATTAGAAAAATAAATTTTATTTTAATGACTAATAAATTAAAAATCAATATTTTTTAAGTATGCTATTATTATAACGGAATAATGCAATTTTAATAAGTTTGAATTAAAAATTTGAAAAAATGACTATTCGTAAAACGTATCTGAAGTTTAAGGACCAAATGTTAAAAAAAATAAATTTAGGATCAAACATAAAATTAAGAAATAGTTCAAGGTTCAAATAATTATTTAATCCTTTTATAAATTTAAAACATAGGAAATATATACCAAATAATAGCCTCAATAATAAATTAGATTAAAAATAAAAATAAAAATAAATTATGTAGCTATATAGAAATTATAAATTAAATTAATAATAACTTTAGTATAAATATTAAATCTATTACAATTTTTATTTACATTATAATCATTCTATTCAAAATGAGAATATGCTCATATCGATATTTAGTACTTATAAACAACAAACAACCTTTATCAAAGGGTTAAAATAGAGAAAATATAGCATTAAGACAATTTATTCGTTTAGTAACCAAACATTTTTACTGATTTAGCTTTTAGCTTTCAGCTTTCAGATGCTGCCTCTTAATTATTTAGATACATTCAGACTTATTTTTATACTTCAACATTAAACACTTAAAATAAACGAACAACACTCTAATAGGAAAGACTTCCTGCAAATAATGTCCTACCAATTCTAAGGGCAGCTCCAACGCAGGAAAAATTAGAGTCTGAGGGCTCCCCTCACAAGACTGGCGCATTGGGGAAGAAAAAAAATGGGGAAAAACTGAAAGGGAGTCCGTGAAATCACAGGCTCACCTAAAAGACTTTCACTCATTTCTATCCAATAAAAATCAGCCATGTGTCACTAATTTTATTTTTTTGAAAATAAAAATAACACATAAATGATTTACGAAAATAATAATAATGAACAAAATTCAACGGGAAGAAGAAGATATAGACCAAAAATCTCTCAATAACAGATTACGTATTTCATAAAATCTGTAAACATCCAACATTCACAACAAACTCCCAATTCAATAAACGCCGACCGCCGCTGCAGTATCCAACCAT
>JAOWAN010000014.1:5785931-5799904 GCA_028566635.1 Lobelia cardinalis
CGTCGCTAATTCCTTTGACCATACCTTGACCAGAGGAAACAGTTTAGCGACGGAAACTATGTGAATAGCTACGGTTTCAGCGACGAAAAAAAATCGTAGCTATTTTTTCCGTAGCTATTTCAACATTTTGTAGTAGTGATGCGTCTATTTTCTCGTAAGAAAGACCCAAATGCCCCACCAACTTTTTAGTGGCGTAAAAGCTACCAACCATCTTATTGTTCTTGGGCAACATGCGTTTAGCAGCCGCCATACAATCATTAAAGCATGCTTGACGCATGTTATGATTGGATTTGATGTTCAACCATTCAGCAACAGTCTCTAACACAGTTTGATCCGCATTTGAGTATAGAGGTTCTTTTGAAGACTCCATCAAATCAATAAACTTTTGGGCTATAAGATTTGGCTCCTTTTCAGGACTATAAACCCAATTATGACTAGATCCCACAAAATTTCTAATCATATCTTCCATTCCCTGATCAGCTCCTATACGAATTTGTTGATTCGTACGATTTTAGCATGAATAAGTAGGCTAATAAGAAATGTGATATAATATTGTACCATTAGATGATAGGGGTTTGATTCTACAGTGATTCGAAAGATCACAAGCATGCTCACAGTTGTACAACATGCTTTTGCTCAATCGAACGTGTTTCTACGCTTGCATTGCTATTCTCTTTAATTATCTTTACAAGTATCGCACAATGTTGATACCTTTATAAGGTGAATTTTAGTTACACTATTACCCCTAATATTTGAATAATTGATACTTTAATGCCCAAAATTTGAGATTTTTACACCTAAATTATACTTTAACCCATATTTTTTAAAAAATGGGCACATTTTCCCTAAACATTGACCTATCCCCAATATTTTAACCTGTCCAAATAAAGAAATTGGAAAATATTTATATAATATATTCACATGCATAGCAATAATAACCCAACACTCATCAAACATATAAAGGGGGCGTTCATGCTTAGCCATACATATAGAGCCAGCACCACCCGGGGACCTCTACGCTAAACGTGGACCACTGTCCCTAAATTTCTAATAAATAAATGGCGTACTACACTATGTTCGTACTATGCACCGCTCACACATAAAAAACCTAACAAGCATCAACAGATAAAGGGGATCTCTATGCCAAACGTGGACAACTATCCCCAATTTCCTAACAAATAAATGACATACTACACTTATGTTCTTACTAGGCACTGCCCACACAACAAATCCTAACAAACAATCAATCTTATCATATATATTTATCGTATTACTGTATATTCATTAATATGTATTATATATGAATATATATTATTAAGTAATTTAATGTATTACTTTATATTCATTAATTTTACTTAATTATTTATAATTGTTACCTAACTAACCATAATATAACTATGGTAAGTTCTTTTTAATTAAGTGCTCAATCAACTTATAAAACTTAGTTACTAGTTATTCTTAAAGATTAATTAACTTTTACTTAATTCAAGTGTATTATTACTTTCCTTAGTGTATATTAATTTTTAAAATCTCAATCAACTTATAAAACCTAAATTTTTTAATGAATTCTAAATTCATTTCTAAAATCTACACAGAATTATAAATCCTAATTACTAATTAATCTTATTAAATTAAAAAATTTCTTTTTCTTTTCTATTTTTTATTTCCTCTTTTTATTTACTCTTTCATTTGGTTTTTCTATTTTCTAATTTTATTTGTTGTTTTAATTTCTATTTTATTTTATTTTATAATTAACTGTTTTAATATATTTTTTTGTTTTTAGTTTATGTTTTTATTTTCTATTTTTAATTTTAATTTTAATTTGCTGTTTTATTTTTTGCTTTTGGTTGCTTTTTAATTAAATATTTTTTTCATTTTAAATTAATAATTTTATTGTAATATTCAGATTATTACAAATTTAGATTACAAATTAATTAAATATTTTTATTTTTACTTTCGTTTTTAAATTCAGATTACAAATTAATTAATATTCAGATTGTTTAATAAATTTAGTTTACATATTAATTAATAAATTCAGATTACATCTTTTAATTAATAAATAATTTTCATATTATTAATTAATAATTATATTCATTTCATATTTTAATATTTACACATTAATTCGATAGATTCAGGGAATAAATATAAAATAATCACATAAATTTAAAATAAATCAGAGAAATTCAAAATAAATCAAAAAATTATAAAAAATATAAAATCACTTACATAAGGATTTTAATCATATTTACCTACCAGATATAAAGTGTGTGTGTGTAAAGTGTGTGTTTGTGTGTACGGGAAGGTGCGCAAGAGAGAGAGAGAGAGAGTGAAACGAACCTGATTTTTCGCGAGAGAGGGAGCGAGATGTGTTCGCCGGAGTAGCTGAAGTCGCCGGAGTCGTTAGTGCAATGAGAGAGGGAGTGGAAGAATGAGAGGGAGAGGGAGAGGGAGAGAGAGGGATCGAGAGAATGAGGAGGGAGAGGGAGGGGGTGACTGAAAGAGGGAAAGGGCGGCTGTTTGTGCATTTCGAAAATTCAAATTCAAATTAGCGACGGAAATTGGGATTTTCGTCGCTAATTTACCTACTTTTTAGCGACGGAAAGGGCAAATTAATTTGGCAGGAAAATTAGCGACGAAAACAGATTTAGCGATGATTTGGCATGGAATTTAGCGACGATTTTCCGTCGCTAATTTCTTTAACCTGCAGTTGATCCAAGTGGACAAGTTAACGACGGAATTTTATAGATTAGCAATGGTTTCTGTCGCTAATTAGTGACCAAAAATGTCTGTCGCTATTTGGGCCGTTGCTATTCCAGTATTTTCTAGTAGTGAAGGGTTTATGGTCGCTATGCGTACACACCTTGGTCTTTTTGGTCGTGTGCCTATCTAATGAGCACTTATCCTCCTTGTGCCAGGGGAGACTTTCATCCCCTTATATCGCTAAGGAGGTCTTCTGTTGCGGTGCTCGCATCCCGAGCATAATGATGATCGTAAGCCATTGAGTTATACTCCAAATATCTCGGTAAGTGTTGATCTCTGAATAGTCCTGATCTTACTAACGAGCACCCTGATGCACACTAGGTCACTTGTACTTTTTGATATCTTCACCCCATTAGAATTCTTACTCTGGTGTTTAGAGAACAAAGTAGTAGTACTATCAATCATAATAGATAGTGGAGGTGCACCAAGTAAACTTGTTGTAGCGCATTATTTGTTGGTTTTCTCTTCTTGAGTGAGTTTAGAGACTGAAGAAATCAGGCAAAGGTGAAGTGGCTAAAATAGTGCTTCTCATGTGAGAAGATCCATCATTTAATCCCATAAGAAAGTAAAGCAACTTTATTGTTTCCTCATAGTTTTATAGTTTAACAGAACCACGAGTGCAATTTGCAGTCACATTTAGGCATCTTGTTTAAGTTGATAACTTCATCTCACAATCCTGTACGAATATCAGGAGAAGTTGCATTCATAATCCATGAAATGACTATGTCATTACAGCAAATTCATTGATTAAGATACTTGGACAAGATTAGGCCGCTTGTGAATACCACAAATCAAACCAACTTTCACTTTGATAGACAATGGAAGCATCATGGACTTTTTTCATTTCACATAATTGGATTCATTTAAAGTTTCAAAAATGAGAGGCATATAATGAGTATCATTCGGATGACGATACAGAGGATGATTTGGGGAATTTGTAAATTCATCACTTGACTATCATACTCATCAGCAGTCATCGAGGAATCATTTGGAGTAGACATTGTTCCAAAAATAATGAAGAAGATTAATAAATTTGAATCAAGAACAAGAATTAGGTCGCGATAGGCTTCGCCATAGGGTTTTAACCATACTGGAATTGCAATGCTTCAGCCGAGAAAAACAAAGTAAAACAGAGTAGAATACAGAAGAACAAGAGTGAACCGATTGAATTTCAACAAAGAAGTCAAGAACAAATTTCTTGAATCATATTAAGAAATTAGGGTTTAGACATAGCTTTGATACCATGTTAGATAAAAGGAACAAGATAATATGTTTTGTATATTGATAATCAATCTTATGTAAACTAGCAAAGTATCATCACAAAGTATTTATACACAATGCTAAAAATCCATATAACTAACTGCTAACATCACAGTTGTGGACAGCTGTATTCCACTAATAATAGAAAGTGATTACAAATATTGTCTATTTAAATATTTGCCCTAGAAGAAGGCTGCCGTTTTAGGATCGATTTGAGCAGAAGCCTTATCAAGTCTTCCTCTATCGGAGACCTTATCAAGTCCTCCATCGGGAACCTTTCTAAGTCTTTTGTTGTATTGATCAGAAGCCTTATCATCGAATGCCTTATTATGTACACTTTCGTGTTCCTAGATTTTTGTTATTGCCTCACTAATATAAAAAATACCTCTACTAAATGAATTCCAAATCTCCCAAGCTTCGCTTGGCTCGTGGCGCCGTCTAATGAGGCCTCTTCCTCCATCAACACCTTCTCTCCCCCACCGCTGCTAGTCATGATGGGTACCATTCCAAGACCTTCCTTGATGAGTGGTCGCCCAGGCGAGCAACCACTTCATCACAATTGCGAGGACCAGTCACGGAGCAAAGGCGAGAAAGCTGATCACTGGCTTTAGCGAGTTAGTGGCGAGCAAAAGGTGGAACACTACTAGAAAACATGTCAACTGCTACTGTCAAAATAGCCACTAACAAAGTTGGTAGCTATTAGCTACTGACATTGAAAATAGTTGCCGAATATCGGTCTCTAATTAACATCAGTAGCTAAATCAAATAGCTACTAACATTTATTTTAGCTACTGACATATTTAGTCACTATTAATAACTAACTGTTGTTAGCTAAAATAGTCAATAGCTAATTAATTTAGCTACTAACAAACAACTACTGAATCAGTAGCTATACACCCCATATATAATCCCCAAATTCAGTCCGACTCCCTCAAACCCCCCCTCCCCAAAAGTGTTCTCCCCCAATTCAGTCCAGTAAAACCCTAGCCCGTCATTCGCCCCTCTCGATCTCTTGGGCTCTCACCCACCGGCAGCTGCCCTCAACTATTTCCCGACGATTTGTGGTAAGTTCTTCTATCCCAAGTCTCACTCCATTCTCTCCTTCCTCTCCTCTCTCTACAAGTATCTCGTCTCACGGTCTCTCTTATTATGCTGCCAGTGTTGCTGCCATAGCTCCATCGATTTAACCGCTGCCTCCATCTCTCTCTTCATCAGGCCGGCAGCTTCCTCAGTTTGGTCCTCCCTGTTTTTTCTTCACTCCGTCAAGTAGGCCTCTCTCTCTATCTCTCTCTTTCACTCACACAAAATAGCACGGTAGCTCCGGCATTAAATCGGCAGTTGGTAAACTTTTAAACTCATGCAAATGCACTCATATGTTGTGTTGGCCGGTGGCCTTTTTAGTAAGTTGTAGCCGGTGGCCTTTTAGTATGTAATCGCCAGTGGCCTTTTTAGTATGTTGTGGCCAGTGGCCTTTTTAGTTTACATTGTTATCAAATTTGTCTATCTAGTTTGGATATATGTATGTATGGGAATTTTTGACAGGTTTAAACATTTCGTTAGTTAATTTTTAGGGGAAATGCTGTCCGATTGATTTTTAAATAATGTGTTATATAACATGATTAATGTGTTTCATTATTTGAATATTGACAGGAAGCCATATATGGGACTGGGAATATGAGGTATGGTGAGACTTGCAAGATGACACATGGTAGGGTGTTGCCTGACGGTTCCTATCGGTGGAACTCTCCAGTGCGCTGATGCATTTGTGAGTAAACATTTATTTACATTTTTTTTTTATGATTTTTAATTTTGGTCTTTACGTTTAGATTGTTATTAACTTTTTTTTTTGGTTATTGTTATATTGTTGGATGATTATGAGCAACATTTGGAGTGTGCCTCCCAGTCGGCTCCCGACTCGGCTCGTGTAGACGATAGGCTTCCATTGCCTGAGGCTCTTGGTTCCCGAAATGGCAGACCCCGAGGAGATCTTGTTATCGGGATTGGAACCCACGGTCGACAGATACTTGGAATTCCATCCCACATTCGACCTGGACCCTTATCCTTGCAGACCACCGGTCGCGATCCATCGTAGGTTGATGCTTTACAAGTGGTTTTACAATGCCAAGAATGAGTGGAGCAGATGACGAAGAACCAACGCAGGTCAGAGGAGCAGAATCGCCTCATGCAAGAGCAGAACCGCCTAATGCAAGAGCGGATGGAGCAGCAGACCCCGATGATGCAATAGCTATTGCAACAGCATGTGCATCCGCCCCGCCTCCCGATCGTCAGTGGGGCCCCTCTGATGACGTTTATCGCCCACGCATGCCGGGCGAGGATGACGATTAGCTAGTTAGAGTTTTTAGTTTTAGAACATTTAGATGTTTATTTAATGTAGTACAATATTATATTTTTAATTAATTTGAAATTTTAGTTCATTGATATAATTAATTTATAAATTTAGTCCATTGATATAATATTAATTATATAGTTAATTATATAATTTATTGAAATTAATATTATAATTAATTTAAACTGTATATTTATTACAATTATTATTAATCAAAATTATTATTATAATTAATATTATTAAAAAATTCATAATATTATATGTACTCGATAGCAAATAGCTACTAACTTGGTAGCAAATAGCTACTAACAATAGCTACTGACTCGTTAGTAGCAAAATAGCTACTAACTCGTTAGTAGCTAAATAATCACTGAATCGGTCACTATTTAGCTACTAACTAGTCAGTAGCTAAATAGCTACTAACCGTTAGCTACTAACATGTGAGTAGCTATTTAGCTACTGACTTGTCAGTAGCTATTTAGCTACTAACTGGTAGTGATCAGTAGCTAAAAGGTAGTGCTGTAGCAATTAGCTACAGCATTTTAGCTACTGAGTTAGTAGCTTTGTATAAAGTCAGTAGCTAATCTTAATAATAGCTACCAACAAGTTAGTGACTATCTTGATGTTTTCTAGTAGTGAGGAAACTGGCGAACTGAAAGAGGGACAGATTATATCACTGTTCATGGTTGGCGAGAAAGAGATCGGCGAGCTTGTGGCTGAAGGTTGATATCCGAGAAGCTCCATGGGTGGAGAGCATCTTCGCGCTCGGCATGCTCGGTGACGAGTCGGTCAGAAACCTTTTCCATAACGGATTCCGACTTTGGTTGCCTATTCCTGTTTCCTTAGCGCTCAAGGTTTCTTATTCAGTTTTCTAGTCGCTAAAGGGTGATTAATTAAGATAGTTTCTTATGGGGTTTCCTAGTTTGAGTTGTATTTGTTTTCTTTTCATATTAGGATTTCCTATTTAGTAGTTTTCTTATTCCAAGTTAACTTAGGATTTCAAATTCATAGCCTATATAAAGGTTTTATTGTTATTCAATTTAATTCAGTTTTATGAATAATACACTTGAAAGCTTGATCGCACTGTCGTGGGTGCTCAAAAAAGAATAATACTAACCTACTTACTACTAGAACTACGATGAACTAGTTTTATGCAGATAACGGTAAATAGGATGTCGATCCACTGAGAACTTGGTTTAAGTGAATTAGCCAAGGTAGTAATAAATTCAGAATAACTATCAAATTGATTTTTGGTGTAAAACAACAGTTGCTAAAGATTTAAGGTCATGGAGTCCACCATTAATTATCATTCATGTTTAGAATTCGCAAAGTAATCAATTCATGTTCTCGCAGTTGTCTGTTTAACAGTGATGTACTTGCTCTTCCTGTCAGAAGTTACAACACTAGTGCTTTCCGATTTCTCTAAACACTTAAGGTCACTGATGATGCACACTTTTTTCGGCGAGCTAGGCGACGACAGTTGGCGATCACGGCGGCAACAGAACCTACAAGACAAGCAAACACCGTTACAGAGCAGGGGGTTGCCCTACTAAACCTCTCTGGCGTGAGAATCAGGCTCAAGTTCAGTTATGAAGACAAAAGGATTCACAGGAGAGTTTAGGGGCAGAATAGAGAGCGTGTTTTTGCGTACCTTGTGCCTACGGGGTAGGGCTTATATTTATAGAAGCTTGAGGAGTTCAATTCCTTGAATGAGAAGGATTCTTAGCTGCCTTCCATAATTGTGAGGAAGTAGATTTTGGTTGGATTCTATTTGCTCTCCAATAAGGTAACTCAATTAGAGTTAGAATAGGAAATGATCTCTTGGAGATAATCTGCATTAATTGGAGGATATTCTCCTTAGTAAATACGGGCTTTTGAGCAGGACTGCTCGCATATTATCGTAGATGGTCGACGTGCTCGTAATATCTCGAGCAAGGTCGATAGTCGATGTCTCTCACAATGTCTCGAGCTATGTTGGTCGTCCACGTTCAAATATCGAGCAAGGTTGATAGTCGACTAATGCGTAGGTTTCCTCCTGTTCGCCAAGGATTTATGGTCGCTATGCGTACATACCTTGGTCTTTGTGGTTGTGTGCCTATCTAGCGGGCACTTTTCCTCCTTGCGCCAGGGGAGACTTTCATCCCCTTATATCGCTGATGAGGTCTTCTATTGCGGTGCTCGCATCCCGAGCATAATGATGGTCGCAAGCCATGAAATTATACTCCAAATATCTCGCTAAGTGTTGATCTTTGAATAGTCCTGACCTTACTATCGAGCACCCAGATGCTCGCTAAGTCATTTGTATTTTTTGGTATCTTCAGTCACAGTAATAGAGACGCACGAAAAACTCTTTAAGCACAAAGAACTAAGACAACCCTAATGCATGTTACACACTTGTATAGCACTATAACAATTATTACTCTTTTATTGATCGAGCTTGTATGTTATTTCCGAACAAACTCACACAACTTTCAACATATATCATTAACATGCATTGACCACTACAGATTAACAATATAAGGCAATCAATACAACCAAGAAGAGTGACAAGAACAATAATTCAATAGGAAGAATTATTTCATACACATGAACAATAATTAAGGTTTACCTCCAATCCTTTAGAAGAATGGATTAGTTCCTCATAATCTCTTGAATACAAAGAACTATATGAAAGTACGTATTTTCTCCCTAATGATGTTCTTTTCCTAAAAGCTGCTGGAACAGTCCCTTATATAGGACTACCAGATAACCCTACTGAAAGCCCAGAAAAATCCTAATTACACAGAATGGCACGGCCGTGCCCTGTAACCCGTCCAAACTCTGGTACAAATCTTCTGTTTTTTCACTTTTCAGCCCGTGTGCTTCCAGTTTTTGACCCTTTAACTCATTTTTGCACTATTTCTCATATCTTTTCTCCTTGGCTTGGAATTCCTGAAAACTCATCAAAACTAACCATTTCAAGCTTAAAATCACATATAAGCAAACCAAAATAATCACAGAAATAGCACTAAAATTATGTCCATTTGAGTGCTAACAAAGCTTTCGGCTTGTTCCAAGAATTCTCTTTTGAATTTTCGTTTGTTTGAATTCTTTGTTCTTGACGTTCTGTTCTTGAGCAATTAATTACCCTATTAAGTTCTTAGGTTAATTGCAACTTAAGGGTTTAATAGCATTCATTTTTATTAACTTTTTGGTTCTTCAAACAATCGCGTTTGTTGAGTCAATTAGCTATTCACCCAAGTCTTACCAATTAACGTTCCTTCGTTTTCGTTGGAGAAAGGGTTCTTAATCGTTCCCCGATTAAGGGTTCTCTCATCATTCCTCCTCAACATCTACTGAACATATTTGTTAAGTTTGACCTCATAGACCGATTGATCAGATGCTCGAACGAAATTAAAGGAAAATCCTTACCTTGCTTAATGAATTCATGACATTTTCAATCTTCAACTCTCAATGAGCAAAACTTGTCTGTTGCGGTCTACATAATAGAAACATGTTCACTATATGTACTATTCATTGTAGGTGTGCACTGATAAAGTTATATGTTTCCTAACCTAAGCAATGAATAGTATGCACAATGATCAAAATTTCTTTTTTGACAGAAAGGACATGTCAAAGCTCAGTTGCATAGACTCAGGAGCACAGGCAGCAGGCAGCAGTGGCTGACAACAAAGGGAAATAAAAAAGGTGGCTGATCAATTTATACCGTGCCCTTGGGCATGGATATACCTAGTGTATAAACAAAATGAATTGTGAATGATCCCAAGGCGAATGACAAATCATAAAATACCTAAAACGCACGATAGAGGATTACGTTTCTCCTTGTAAAAGGAAAATTAATATGTGATTTGAACTCATAGCAACACAAGTCAAAAAATATATGTATAAAATTTGAAATGTATCTAATATATTTTTTGTCTTTTAGTTTTCTTCTTTATTTAAACTTTAAATATTTTTTCATTTTTAACTGCAAATTTCTTTTATTAATTCAAATGTTTGTTAAGCTTGACTTCATGCAGTACCGAGTACGTCAACTGTTTGATCAGATGCCCGAACGAAATGTTGTCTGATCCTGAACCATCCTTATTTTCGCTTTCGCTAATGCTACACTCAACCGCTAGGCCATCGAGTTCCTCAGCCTAATTTGTTTATTTACTCTTTTCTTTTTAAAGTTTGCAGTGGCTTATCCACCTTGAGTCAGCTTCATTCCAACATGCTCAAGGTTGATTTGAAATTCGATGCTTTATAAATTCTTTTTGATTTAGAGATATTTTTGATATAAAAAATGATAATAACGAAAAATTTAAAGACGAAGCACTTTACTTTTCTTTTCACAAGTCTCTCTCATCCCTCGCTTCCATATGCATTCATATTTTTTTATCTCTTCCCTTTACACATTATAAACTCTTACTTTTTTTAAGATTCACTAATTTATTGTTTCATTGTAATGATTTCTTAAACAATTATTTTTAACATAGTCAATTTGAGTACCTTGGATAATTTTAAATGAACTAATTTTTTCTCGACAGTTATATGTCCGTTTGTTTTTGAGTTCGCTTATAAACAAATCATTTGTAATTATAGTATCCATACAGTTGTTTTTCTTTAAAACTTTAGTGAATTGTGACTTGTGCCAATTTTTCAACGTATTGCGTGGGTTGCAAGCTAGTATATTAATATAACGAACCCTCCTTTTAATCCTTTTCCCCACAACTTGTACTTGCACTTGGCACTTAGCACTTAGCACATGTCCCTTTCTTTCTTTTTTCCTTTTTTTCTTTTTTCTTCATTTTCTTTTCCTTTTTTTTTCTTTTTTTTTTTTAAAAAATTTTCCTCCTTTTTCTTCTTTCTTCATCTTTGAGTTGGTTTTTTTTTTAATCGCCTTGTCACCCACATTTTCTTCTGTAAAAGGATGCTTTTGTGTCCACAATTCGATCAATTTGCTATCAATTGAAATGATTTTTCTTTTGATGTAAAGTTTTGATATACAACATTATTTCAATAATTAACCATATATATAGTTAAGTTTCGATGAATATTAAAAAAAATAAAGATTATTATTTATCTAAAAGAGAATCATAGGACAAATTATTTATGGAAGAATATTGTTGCAAGAAAAAGTAAAGGAATAGTAATAGTAATGTTGCGGTCCAAACAAGCTGAGAAAAGAAAGAAAAAAAACGGAAAAGAAAGAAGAAAAACCAAAAAGGAGAGGAAAAACAACACAACGCTGCAAACGGGTACAGCCTGCTTTTGCATACAACCAAATCTCTGTCACTCTCTCTCTCTCTCTCTCTCTCTCTCTCTCTCTCTCTCTCATTTAAATCCCAACGACCGTCGTCCACCATCAATCGCCACCGCTCCAAACTCAATATGGCTTAAAGACAACACCCCCCCCCCCGGGAATTCAAAACCCAATTTCGTAGAACATGGGGGCCACGTTATCGAGCCTGACCGAAGGCCCAAACGGCGTGCCAATTGGGCCGGGACTCGGAGACATACCGGAGAGCTGCGTGGCCTGCGTGTTCCTCTACCTGACTCCGCCGGAAATATGCAACTTGGCCCGACTCAACCGCGCGTTTCGCGGCGCCGCGTCGTCCGACTCCGTCTGGGAATCCAAGCTCCCGCCCAACTACCAAGATCTGCTTGACCTTATAATGCCTCGCCAGCGTTACGAAAGTTTGGGCAAAAAAGACATTTTTGCCATCCTCTCCCGCCCCGTCCCCTTTGATGACGGCAACAAGGTTTTTATTCTTTTTTCTCATTTGATTAATTAATTTATTTATATTTTCCGATTAGGGTTTTTGTTCTCTGTGAAATTCAACTACTGGGTTGAGCTTAAAAATGTTACCTAATAGTGATCAAGATAGTTTTCTGATCAATTTGGGGTGGTTGGTGTGTTAATTTCTTGAAATTAGTGATCAAAGGTCCGTTATCAACTTGGATGTTTGTTAATTTCGTTAAACTAGTCGTAAAATAGTTTTTTAAATCAATTGGGGTGTATATCAATTTCGTGAGACTAGTCGTAAACTTTTTTTTTTTTTTTTTTTCGTTAAACTAGTTGTAAAAATAGTTTCTATATCAATTTGTGGTGGTGGTTATTGTTTTTAGATGTAGCAGAAGTAGAATAGAGGGTTTGGGACTTTGAGTTGATATCTGTTAGAACACAATTGTTGTCTTAAAGTTAAAGTTCGAAGTTACCAATGTGAGTAATTTTAAAATCATTTCTTTATATGGGTTTCTTAGATTCTTGGTATATGAAAAAAAAACATTTACTTTAAATATGTTTGATTAAGGATTAGAAGCTAGCATTATCTTGTTTCTTGATACTTAAAATAAGAAAAGATTGGTATTTGTTGATGAATAGTTTGACGTGTTTCAGCATTACTTAGCAACTTCTTCTAAAGAGCCTTTAAAGTTCCCCTTCCCCATTATCTTTGAGGGTTGCGCATGCTGTTCTGAGTCAATTTAATGACTATGTTGTGTCATTTTGAGAAGTATTATCTGTTGGATTTTTGATTCTTTGTGTGTTTGTTATCATAATTGGGCAAGCAGAATAAAGTTTTGATTTAGTTGATTTTGGTTACTTGTAGTTTTCCGGCAAAGATTGTGACTAATGACCATGGGGCATATGTGTTGGGTATTTATTAGATACTTTCTTTAATGTGTGGATGTTGCAGGAAGTGTGGCTGGATAGGATTACTGGAAGAGTTTGCTTGTCTGTTTCTGCTAAGGCAATGGCAATTACAGGGATAGAAGACAGGAGATACTGGAATTGGGTCCCTACTGAAGAATCTAGGTTGGTTTTAAAACTTCTATTTGATTTCAGAGTTATTGATGTTTTCTTACTTGATCTAAATGTTGGGAGGTGATAGGTACACTATATAAGCCACAATTTACTACTGAAACTTTTAATTAAAGTGGGGATTGAAATTCAATCTAAGATGAAAGGGTAAATGCCTATGCAGCCTTCTCCAGTTAGTTGACCTACCTCATGCCTTCTCCTATTTTAAACATGGCATGCCATCATGTTTGTACCGTCATTGGTGGGATCTTTAGAATATCCTAAGCAAGATTTTTTCTCGCATAATTATTATATCGTGCCTTGGTAAGTGGATGAATGCAGTTTCAAGAATCTATGGTGTTTGGTTTTTTTGTCAGTTGAATTCTATTTCTGCTCATTTCATATCAGGAAAGGATATTTCAGCATCAATATAATGTTATCTACTTTCACTTTTGATCGTATAAGTTGCTGTTCTTTTTTTCTTATTCTTCTTTTGAGAAATACAAATTATTCTTCTACATTATTAGATAGCAAACGGTTTGGCTCTGTTAGAAATTCCCCCATCTCAAAATATTTTTGTTTACTTTTAGAAATTACTCTGTCTTCCAGGGTGGTGGTGGTGTGCGAGGAGAAGTCGTCATTTTTGGGATGTTGATATTGGATTTTGGAACAGGGAGTTTACATTTTGGCAGCCATTCCAATTCGTTTTTAGAGTACTTAGTAAAGATTGTTAGACAACCATTGGCAGTGAACTGCTACATTCAAGGCAGTAAATGTCTTATCTATTCTGGTTATGCATGAAGTTCTATCGTATGATCATGC
>JAOWAN010000014.1:5828176-5845839 GCA_028566635.1 Lobelia cardinalis
TACATAATTTATAACATATATGTGCATTGGGCGCTCCTAATAGAAAGGAGCGCCTAGGCGCTCGTTAGAATTTGCAACTCGAAAGAGTGTGTAAACTATAAAAACGAGTCAAAGTGATATTTCGAATAGCGTAAAGAATGATCTTTTAAAAAATGAAAATTATCCCAGAATAATTGTCCTTTTAAATATTTATCTTATATTTTTTTAAATTATCCTTACATCTCAATTGATTATACTAGAGTATCAAGATATTTATTATGTGAGTATCAACACATATTTATTGATTTTACGTACCAATATACATTTAATTTTGCTGTACACCTCTTCCATTATTTTTTTCTCCTTTAATAAGGAAGAATTCGATGATAAATCAAATATGTATGAAATTAATTAAAAAATAAAAATAGAAGATTATGAAATATTAAAATAAATTTTAATTTTTGTAATTAATTCTAAAAATTCTTCAATTAGGGGAAGGAGGAGTATTGCATTCCAAATCCGAATAGTGCCGTATTTAGCATCACGATCACATAAATTTATTCAAAGAAGGAAAGAGGTCAACGGTAGTTCGTCCAAGTTGTGTTAGAAGTAGTGGTGGAAAAACAATATCAATTATCCTATCGTATCCTACCAAAAATTATTAAAAAATCTTTATCAAAAAATTGTTCTATCATTATCATACCGTACCGAAATTTTTAGTAGGATAATAATAATGAATATCATTACCACGGTATTACCATTACCGTACCGAACTAGGGATAAAGTAATTTTACATTTATATTATATAAAAAATTAAAAAAATTTCAATTTATATATTGTATTTTTACACACTACCATTTCAAAAAATCTTAAGCTATAATCTTATTATCTCTCCAATACTTCAATTAAAAATTGATAATTTTGTAATGTTGATATTTATATTAATGAGTAGAATTTTAGCCTCTTTAGATTTGTAATTTGAATTTTTCGATATCTTTCGGTATATTTTTTAAAACACAATAATTAACTTTGACCTATAAATGTGAATTAATTTAACTTATAATTTGAATTTTGATTTTTTTTAACTTTGGCAAAAAATTAGTAATGTCAATGTCCTATCATATCCTATCAAAATTTCGATATTACTGAGAGCAATGATAATAAATTTTGCATTACTAATTTTTTGGTAACAATAACGATAATAAAATTTTAGTAAGATTGCCCACCGAAACCAGGCCGGTCAGAAGTAACTAGTACTTGACCGATCAACGACTTTTTCCACATTCAACTAATCTCCCTCCCTTCCTTCTTCCCCCCCCCCCCTTCAGTTCTCTCCCATTTTCTCTCAAATTTTCCATTCTACTGTTTCCAATTCCACGCCAGCTAATCTTGACAAAGAAAACCCACCTCGAACACTTGAACTCCAGCTAACCCAACTTCTCAAACTTGAAGGTCCTGTAATAAATCGATCGGAAAAGGCAAAGAACAAGGAGAAAAAAGGAAGCAACTTTTTTGGGGTTTTTGATCGAAAATGGAGGACCCCGATAGGTTGAAAGAGGAGTTGCAGGAGAGTGGTACTGGTGCTGGGGAAGAAGAAGATTGCTCATCGGAAGATGAAGGAAGTGAGGAGTACCGGCAGGGAGGATACCATCCAGTCCGAATAGGCGATACTTTCAATGGAGGACAGTATGTTGTTCAGAGCAAGCTTGGGTGGGGTCACTTCTCCACCGTTTGGCTCTCTTGGGACACTCTCAATTCTGTAAGTTCCCATCATCTCTCTCTCTCTCTCTCTCTCTCTCTCTCTCTCTCTCTCTCCCTCTCCCTCTCTGTGATTGAATTTGATTGTGAATGATAAGAAATTGACGTACTACAATAGTTTCTTGAATGTTTAAGTGTGATGCATTGATGGTAAAATTTGTAAGTCCGAAAATTTATGCGCGTATTTGACCCTTTGACCAGAATGGTGAAAGTATTTTCTTACCAAGTGCTTGCATGTGAATTGGGGTTGGGTTAGAGAGCACCATTTTTTGTTTAGCCAACATTTATATTTCTAGAGTGCATTTTGGATGCATACTTGTTTTTGTCTGTTTAGTTTTCTTACAAGTGGGATAATCAAGACTCGTGACTGATTGTCATTCTTTCTATATTTTCCTTGATCGAATTAGGGTATATTGTCATTTGGACATTACTTCTAGTTGGTTACTGCATTTGTCAAATTTTGCTATTTTTGGTTTAGTTAATGAGATATATAGATTTATTTAAGTTGACCTGTTGGTTTTGGTAACTCTGGATTCAACATGGAAATATGGAAGGGTTTGTTTACTTGCTCATGGGAGCCTAACCAAAAATTTTGGATCTTGTATCCTAGTAGTAAGGAAATATTCTTTGAAGTCCTACCAAAAAATCATACCTGAGGTTTGTAAACGTTTAGTTCTCCATATTCATGTGTTTTCTGATTGATGAAGTTAGGCATGTATATATAACTTTCTGATATAACTTTATCTTATGTGATTAATGAAAATGCAGTGTTATGTAGCACTCAAAATTCAGAAGAGTGCACAGCACTACATGGAGGCTGCATTGGACGAGATAACCATTTTGCAACAGATAGCTGAAGGTGACCCAGGTGGCAAGAAATGTGTAGTGAAGCTACTAGATCATTTTAAACACTCGGGTCCGAATGGGCAGCATATCTGTATGGTTTTTGAATACTTAGGGAACAACCTATTGACACTTATCAAGTATAATGACTACCATGGGATGCGTCTCCATATGGTTAAAAAGATTTGTCTCCACATTTTGGTGGCATTGGATTACTTGCATGGACAACTCTCTATCATACATACTGATCTCAAACCAGAAAATGTCTTGCTATTGTCCATGATTGACCGATCTAAGGATCCTACAAAGTCTGGTGCTCCTCTTATTCTCCCAAATAACAAAGATAAAACTAATGTTGAGCCAGGAGTTGGACAACATAATAAGGCATCAAATGGGAGTTTATTCAAGAACCAAAAGGAAAGGATTCAGAAAAAGGCTAAGGAAGCAGCTCAAGCTTCTGTGGGATCGGAAGGCCTCGTAGAAACTATTACGGATCCTGAGACAGCTGGTACTTCTAAGTCTTATAGCACTATGAGATCAAATCTGGAATCTTTGGAGAAACAGCCCTGTGGATATACTAGTTTAAATGGACTAGTAAATGCTAATGAAACGGAAGATAGTGGGATAGGAAAACAGGGTGATAAGAGAGTATACCGCTCCAGGAGGAAACATTTGGTAGCTTCAATTGATCCCAAGTGCAAATTGGTGGACTTCGGGAATGCTTGTTGGACGTACAAACAGTTTACAAGTGATATTCAAACAAGGCAGTATAGATGTCCAGAAGTCATTCTTGGCTCCAAATATTCTACCTCTGCAGATTTGTGGTCATTTGCTTGCATTTGCTTTGAGCTCGTTACTGGCGACGTTCTTTTCGATCCTCACAGTGGTGAGAACTTTGACAGGGACGAGGTATGGATGCGTTACTGTAGCCGTACGATTGTATGATAGTTTTATGTCATTTTCATTCTTGAATACCTACATGGAAACAGGCTGCATGTTAGGCCTATGTCTAGTTCACTCCTCCGTGAACTTTTTGGTAGAGGGGCTCTATTGCAGGATGCCTGCATTTCCAGCAACGGTCAAATCAGAACTTGAAAGTTAATGGTCAAGTCTGTTTCCTGACAAGCGCCATAGTTGCAAAATTCAAAATTATATTGTGCTTTAGGAGATCAATATGCTAATGACAAAGATCAAAGTTGGAAGACGTTAATGAGAATAATCTCAGATTTACATGCTCCTGTTTTTTTTTTTTTTTTTTTTAATAATAATAATTATTATTATTCAGAAGTGGCATTTTAAGTTTTCCAATACCTCTGACTTTGGTGAGGTTTATCTTGCTTTCCATAAATCTGACATCTAGGGATGTCATAGTGTCGCCCTCCAAAATTTCTCCTAAACTCTTGGTTTGACCATTACTTGATTCTTAAACATTTTGATGTTATTTCTGCAATTGTTAACTGTGCTTCTCCAGTTGCATATCGTATGCGCCAATTTTCATTTGGCTAATAAGCCCGTGGGCCGTGGATGTTAAGGCTGTGTTTGGTTTCATTATCATAAAATCCATTTAAAGGTTTATCCAACTCTAAGTTTGAAATGCACACTTATGGCCTAATGGGTTTGTTACATGTCGAGATTTGTTTTTGAACTCAAATTTTGCGTCCAGACATGCCTTGCTTTGTTTGAGGCCCTTGAGAAAGGGCTATTTAGCTTCCAACCTGAAGCTGTGCACAATGTCTATTGCCTTCTCCAAAGCTGTTTTCTGCTTCGGAAAAATGCGAAGTATACCAACATAGAAATAGTAGAGGCGTTTCTTACAAACAGATATGGCTTAGGTTCAAGAGGTGGAGATCCACAGAAATTTATGCTTTGGCGTTCACTTATATCTCTTTCATTTCTGCCCAGCTTATAAGAAAGCGGTGTTATTTATTTATATAGCATTACGATTATGTTCAGAGTGTACGACTCTCTCTCTTTCCCTCTCTTACCCAACCCCCTACTTTTTGAAGAGAAAGTAATCACTACATTGTCGATGCTCATTTATCTGTTTGAGGTTGTGAACATGTCTACCAGTTTGAGATGTCTCGGCCTTGGGTTGTCAAGCTTGGTTTTGGACCATCTCGAACAGCATAGGTTTTGAGACGAATTGGTAACCTGATGTTTTTAAATGAGTTGGTGACTTAACAGGGTATTTGAGTTCTGCCTTGGTGAGGTCTTGGGTCAAGTCATGATGCTTGGAGTTTGATTCCGACTGTATCATGACTGTTGGCAACTTGTTTGGTCTGTGCACCCCTAGTGGTCACAGGTAAGGGGAGTGTTAAGCTTGATATGCAATGCCGGTATCCTATTTAACATCTTAACCTCGATAAGTTGATAACATAACTATGATCTGAAAAGGCTGCCCAGCGTGCTTCTCATTTACTTCCCTGAACCGACGACACTAAGAAACATGATAATTTTCTAAGGAATATTCCCTTGGCCTGTAATCTGGACTCTATCATCAAGTTTGTTTCGGAATTCGGACTGCATATCAAGCGTTTTTTTCTCTTCAAGGTTCTTTAATAGTGAGTCCAGTGTTAATCTGACATTCTACTTAATTCTGCTTACAGGATCACTTAGCCCTCATGATGGAACTTTTAGGGATGATGCCACGGAAAGTAAGAACATTGACTTTCGTTTCAGTAAATTATAGTCTTTTTTCATCTAATTGTGACTTCGGATCAGGTTGCCCTGAGTGGGCGTTATTCACGAGACTTCTTCAACAGACATGGTGATTTGAGGCATATTCGGCGGTTGCGTTTCTGGCCATTGAATAAGGTTCTCATGGAGAAGTATGAAATCACTGAGCAAGTTGCAAAAGACTTGGCTGACTTTCTGATACCCATTCTTGATTTTGTCCCGGAAAATAGGCCCACAGCTGCCCAGTGCCTTCTTCACCCGTGGATCAATGCAGGTCCTCGTCTTTTGGAGCCTTCCTTGCATGCTAATCCATCCAAGACTGAAGATACTCTAAAACATGAGAAGACGAAGAATGAAAAGGACAAACTGGAAGCATTGGAGGTTGGAATTGGAAATATTTCTATCAATGCAGGTTCTCAACTTATGCTGGATAATCTGAAGTCTATGAGCAACTCATCAAGGTAGAATGCTAACCTTTCCTCTAATGTGCAACATAGCTTCACCATCTGTGTATAGTTTTTTGTCAGCAGAAATATGAAAGTTGGAAAGGTGGGTAACTTCCTCTACTGGTTAGAACATTCCAATTGGTCCGTGGTCTTGAGTCTGGTACAATGTGGTTACAACCGAAGCTATGCAATAGCTCAATGTCCCAACTTCCAAAACATTCTTCTGTTAACAACTGTGCCACGGTTCTTATGACAATATGAAGCAACACAATAGCTCACATACGTCAAAGCATTCATTGCCATTGACCACCACACACAATCTGTTAACAACTGTGCCACGGTTCTTATGACAATATGAAGCAACACAATAGCTCACATACGTCAAAGCATTCATTGCCATTGACCACCACACACAATCTGTTTTGTGCCAATCGCCATGCTTTTCCTTTAGTTCGACGTAGTGTTACTTTTTTGTGTCTATTATCCTAATTTATAGGAGGACACAGAATAATCCCTGACGGCACATTTAGATACTCTCGTCCGAACACGTAGAGTTGAATCTAGCAATTTCCTTAGTTCTAGGATACCTAGACTCAAACCTAATTTATGCTTTCTTTACTCTCTCCACAGGATTTTTTGTCATGTTTCTTAGACTTTCCACAGGATGAATTTAGTCATAAACAATGGTCATGCTCATCTTGCCATCCCATTTTCACAAATTTTACCCTGACATATGATACCCACCTATAGTCATCTTTGGAGTTGCTTTCTTCATCATCTTAGTTCCCTTATACTCTTCCCTCTGAGATGAGACTGAAGAACATTATCAACCGGATCTACCTGCATTTAGATATACTTGTATACTGTAAATTTCAAATTTAAACAGTTCCCTTTGTACACGTATCACTATAGGGAAGAGAAGAGACTTACGTCCTCTCACATTCCTGGACAAGGATAGGAAGGAAATGCGCCCGCAAGGCTTTGTAAGAAGAATACTTAGGAGTCCCGTATCCCCCATGGAAGATTGGTCCCTTTGTGGTGCAAAAGCCTCCAAGTATCCATGAATATTAAGGAGTGTCCCATTGAAAGAGATTGGTTTGTTTATTTATTTCTTTGTGGTGGTGGGTGTGTGTTGGTAGGCGGTGAGGGGAGAGGATGTGGATTTGTCCAGTGACCCTGAATACTTACTCCTGTCCATGCTCTCCACGTGTCAATTGGCTGCAGGCTTATCTCATTCTGTGTTTCCAACTTGGGAAAAAAATCTCCTCAAAAATGGAAATAATAACAAAAGCTGAAGTAAAAATTAAGCTCTTGCTGCTCAAGAAACCAATAGTGCATAAATTTTGGTGGCAATGGTGTTAGTGCAGAGCTAGCAGTCATTGCAGCCAAGTAATGGAATCATATTAACATGATGAGGGTGTTACTGCATAGCTAACACTCATCTCGGAAAAAAATGGAAAACTTATTGTAGTGCTGGTGTTAGCGCGAAGCTAACACTCAAAGCAACCAATTGTAGTACACACATACACAGACTAGACTTCAAATGAATTCATAGCGGGCTGCAAGGGTTTGGTCAACTAGGCATTGGCCAAAGAGCCTGTATCTGCTATCTCTTCACCACGGCTTCTTGTGCTTCTTTCTTCATATCTTCATGCTATTGCCAAGCCTTACGATACTAAGAGCTGCAAAAATCTAAAAACCCCATGAACTCGTGATTGTTTATCATTCGCACGCTTTTCTCTATACCAATAACTCCTGCAAAGACAGTCCAAGTAAGAAGACAATTTTGGATCGCAAACTTTTATACAAAATCTGTGATTTAGGATGCTGAGGTATGAATAACTTACCCATTGTTAATGCACTAGCGAAAATGACAGCAGAGAGGATGAAGACAATGAGGGAAGCTCTTCCCAGAAGTGCAATAAGTTTTCTAATGAAGCATTGACCCCAAAAGCCAGCCAAAACAGACACCGACATGAGGTACAAAGCTGCAAGTGATTCAGTAGAAGCATGTTAGTAAAAAATGAACTTTTTAAAGATACAAATTAGAGATGAAATGAGAATATACCGTAAGGAATAGGGAACCGATCAAGGAGATAGAACTCAACCACAGATAAGGACGCTGAGAACATCATCACAAATGTTGCTGTTGCACTAGCCACCTGTAAAATCGAACATGCAACTCATCAACATCTCCTTCCTGTCAATTCTCAAGAAGACATATTCAAAGTGTTCAACTCATAATCAGTAATTTACAGGATATACTACATGCAGATGCTCCTTATGTGATCCGATCCCAGTTGGATTACTTTCCAGTGGGGTGTCAATTTGAAACACGAAAGAGTATGTGGTCCTAATTTCTGGAAACATTTCAATATTTGTTTCTTGTTTTCGTTTTCCCATTTCGCTATTGTGTAATAGACAACACACCTAATAAACACAAACAAAGGCAATTACCAGGAAAGTGAGTATTTGTCTCCAGTCCCATTTGGAACTCATCTCAATACTAAGTGTGGCATACATTCATCTAAATTAAAACAGAACCAAGGGAGACCACAAACATTCTTCACAAGGTACAAAGTAATATAGGTCCATATTATAGTAGCACTAAATTTTGATTTCTGAAGTAGATATGATTTCCACCATGAAGGCAAGGGATTCCACACTTATCATATACTTCTTAAGGTACTTATTTAGGGAATAAAAGTAACTTCATCAAATGAGAACCTAAATATTAGCGTTGAGTTGAAAGTTGCATACATTGCTACCCATTTTCCATGGATTGAAGTTCAAACATGTTTTTCACTGCCGTTCCTTGTTTTGGAAACAGTGAAAAAGAGAATGTTCAAGTAAATAGTAGTATCTGTTGGTGGTAAGAAAATAATTTAGAACATATTCATGCTCTGTTCAAAGTGCAAAACCAATGTTTAGTATGAAGAACACATTTACTTGACTTGTCAGCTTCATTTTAAGGATTATAATTCTACCTGTGGAATTACACCAATCTCAAGCAGGAGCGGGCCCAGAATGAATCCACCACCGGAACCCAACAGGCCTCCAACAGTACCTCCTAATATCCCACATAGTGCACAGAAAACTAGGTGGGTTGCAGTCCAGTCTATTGCAGCTTCGCATACTGATTCTGTGTTGCCCACACTTCTTCTCTTCTTGCTTTCCTTATACAAATTCGCACATTCATAGCCAAACACTCCAAATGCAACAGGGAACTGAGAACACAGAAGAAATTAAGGTCAGACTGAACCACAACGAGCAGCGAAAACATACATACTGAGCAGAGGCTGTCCAACCAAAGCAATACCTGTAAAAGGTTGAGCACCCAATACCATGTACTGCAAACCACTAAATCATTCTGCAGAAGGAAAAAGCAAATTAGAATTGCAGTATGTATGATGACGTGCGCAACGTATGAGGAAAGGGGTAGTTTTACTTGCCTTCATGACTTGAAGAACTAAGAAGGAAATCCATACAGCTAGTAGCACCAGAATCTTCTTCCCTTGTAAATTGAACAGAAAAATTTCCTGAAATTTTTTTAAGGTACAGAATCAAACATAATGAAAATTGTTATATAGGCAAATGAAGTAGACCCTGCAGAGAAATTTGCCTACCATTGGAGTTTTCTCTGGTCTGGGAAGCAATGGCTCATATGTATCAATTAGCACTGCAAAGAGAAAAGATAAATAAAAGAAAGAACCAAAAATTAAAATTGCCTATTTCACTTGGACAGTCAACTCTTCTCGTTTTTTAAGTACCACAAGCCACAAGGAGTTTGGGCACTCACACTCGCCACGGGAGTTCACTGAAGTTGCTTGTCGCGCCATTTCTTTCTACAATGATTCCAACAAAATAAAAGGGTCAAACATAATTAGTAGATACAAAAGGTACTGCTTACTTTTGGTCCAGTATTTGTTTTTCTCTTCTTTTCTCTTTTGGTTTTCTAATATTCAGTGATTAATATTCACTTCTGTTTTTTAAGAGTCTGTAAAAGATAGATTCCCAGAGCATATACTAATTCAACGACTAGAACAAACCTTCAATAAGGTCTCATCCTTCCACATTGCAATACCTCTGAAGAAAGACCTTGAAGATGTCCCTATCAACAATGATTCATCTAGAGAGGTTAGCGACGTACATGGCTTTTTCTTTTGTCACTCTAAAAGTGATGGCTGGTTTAACTAAGCAACAATGATTAGTAGGAGTATTTATTTTATACCAAAAGAATATGATTAGATTTAACAAGTGTCAACTCCTACAGTGTAAAAAATTATGTTAAATATCCAAAAATATGAAATCTTTTGTTTTTCCTTTGTGAAAAATCGACATCTTCAACAACAATAATAACAAAAATAAATGAGAATGCAAATCATTATTACCCATGAAAAGGATGATGATAAGGATAGTGATGAGCCAATATGGGAAGACAACACTGAAAGAAACACCAAGGGTGATACCAAGCATGAGCATGGGCTGGAACAAGAGGGCCAAATCATAGTCAATTATGGGTACCTCCCTGCACGGATGTGGTACTCTCAGGTTGTACCAAACAGATGATGCAGATGCTCCCATTATCATACCTGCATAACACACATGATCACACAGTACTCACCAAATCACCTTCACAAACACTATATGCCAAAACTCAAGGTTAAAAAAGAATCGTATGGATATCAACAATGGTGTTGCTTTTCATGTTTAAGAGTCACAAGAATATCGATACATATCGAATGATGGAGAGATAGACACGCACAACCACAACCACACGCAGATGACTTACACTTGGAAAGAGCAGCGGCCGACTTTGTATCAAATCCAACAATCAAAGTAAGCATAGGTACAAAAATGCCACCTCCGCCAACCCCACCCACGGTTCCAAAACCCGAACCCAAAAACCCAATCAACGTTGCCAACACACTTCTCCAACTAAACTTCAATTCCTGCAGATGAAAATTCCGCAAACCCATCAATCCTAAAACATTTTAACAAACACATAAAAACGCATATATAAACATGAAAACAGATTTATTTAAAACGTGGAGAAAGAAAAGAGTACACACAGGCCAAATCTTGGATTCAGTTCCAATTAAATTTTGTGACCCAGAAGCGGAATTTGCTGATGAAACAACTAGAGATGGGTATTCATTGTTGATGAAGAACACAGACAAGATGGCCACAGAGAAAGCTGTAAGCAGATACACCACAAACCCTCTAGTAGCCATGGCCAGTCTGTCACCTTCCTCCTCCTTTTACTAACAGAGCAGAGACACGTACAACCCAGAACCTACTATGACCAGAGAAAAACCAAGGCACAATTTAGTGTATATATAGGAGAGAGATTAATTGGTGAATGAGAAAGGGGGGGATTGGGAAAACAGTTGTGGTGGTGGCACATGTGACATGGCACATGTCAGATACAATTTGGAATCAAAAATTACACATGCACGTCAGATACACTCGAGGCCAAAAAAATTGCAATTAATGGTCCAGAAATCGGAAACGCAACCATAATTCATTAGTTTAAATCTATTGCAAATCTCACATATGTTCATCGAAATCATCATTGGTAACGAAAAACACGGGGCCAAATATTAGAAAAGAGTTTCCCGTTACAATCATCACAACAATATACTCTGTCTCAATTTTACTGGTAGGAAAAGATTTGAAATTAAACAATAAATGCATTTACTTATATTCTCATCAAAGATTAATTCTACTTTTAATAAATATTATTGACCTTCGAAATATGCTAGCCTTGATAATTACAGCTATCATGAGAAATAAACTTATTAGTTAATGCCTACGAAAAATTTGAAGTTGCAGAAAATTTGAGTGTGTATAATAGGTATATTCGAGCTTGTGGTATGTGGAGCAATTTTATTAAATTAAAATTTTTATTTGATGTAGTAAAATATTAATTTATAATTTTGAAAAAGTTAAGCACAATTTGAAAAGAAATTAAAATTTTTGAATATTTGGGGAAAATGTGAAAAATTTTAAAAATTAAAAAAAATGAAAGAAATAATCACTAATTGAAATTGTTTTAATTCTGTGGTTGAAAAAGACACCTTTAAGTGTCATATAGTGATCTCTTGGTACTATATATATACAAGCATATATTCCCACCGTCTCATTATAAATTGTGTTTTAACTTATACGTATTTATTAACGAGTAATATATATTAATAAATTTATTTTTTAAGTAATATCTTTATTGATAATAAAAAATATATATAATTAATGATCATAGATAATTGGGAGAATGAAAAAGTAAATTAGGAAAATATGGATAAAAAAGCCTAAAAAGATAATTATTTTGAAATATATATATATATTTTTTTTACTAAAAGGTCATATATTCTGGAACAGAGGGAGTATTACTTCGATCATGTATTCAATACGATCAAATTTTTTAATTTTTAATTTTCATTGATTTCACTTTATTCTTTATCTTTCTTACTTTTTCACTTTAGTCGTTATGAAATATCATATCATATTGCGGAACATCACTACATATCGCATTTCTGGTCGGATCATAAGTATACACGTATTCATGAGCATGCATTTTAAAAAATTAAATGTATTATTTAAAGATTAATGAAATATGAAAAGAATCGAGTAAAATTTAGAACAAATTTGTAATGTTTAAAAACTAGGGAGAAAATTTAAAATATTTTAAAATTGAGAAGAAAATGTTTGAAAATAGAGAGTTGATTATAAGATACCTAAGTTGATACCTAAGTGTCATATTAACCTCTTCTTTTTATACTATAAATTAGGCATATATGCGTTCGTTGACACATGGTGCTATTTTTTTCTTCTAATTAAATATCTTATTGATACAGCAAAATGCTAATTCAATATTTTTTTAAAAAAATGGAGGAGTGTGAAAAAAAATTAAAATTTGAAATAAATGTGAAAGAATTTCAAAAAAATAAAATAAAAACCGGGGAAATGGGAAAAATAATTAACGGCTAAGATTGTTTTAAGGCAATGACCTAGAATGTGATATACGCTATATTTTGTTCTTTTTAAACTATATTAGGTATACTTGTATTCACGTGGTGTAATTTTTTTAAATTAAATATTTTAGTTAAAATTGAGAAATTTTTTTTGAATGAAATGTGAACATAATTAAAAATTTTGAGAGAATGTGAAAAATATCATTAATTAAACACATACGTGTCACATCAATCGATTCTTCTTATATTATTCTAATGTGCCAGTGTCCTCCAAAAATCAAAAATATTTCTAAAAATTAAAAATATGCTATATAAAAATAAAATAAAATAAAATATTATTTAAAAAAATTGAAATTTTTAAATATATATATATATATATATATACAAAAAACAAACCAAAAAGTGATATGCTAAACAAGGGAGATTCGGGTTTACTTTTCCTAAGAACAGTAAATCCTTCCCTCATTTATAATATAGATATTATTTTTATTTTATTTTAAATGTTATTTTTTTTTGCTTGTGTGAAAATATTTTATGCCGCTTTAAAGACATTGAAAAAAGGGAGGAATATATATATATATATATATATATATATATAGCATTGCACTCTAGATCTATTGAACTTTCACTAGACTCTAGTAACTTTGATTATTTTGGACAATTTCAATATTTTGATCAATTACATTTTACTCTCTTCCCAAGGAAATTAGTTAGGGTATAGATAAGTGGGGTTCCATAACAATTAACATCTCATATTTGCCAATTTGTTTCACAAATATCTTTCGGATTCCACACTAAACCCCATTAGTAAGTAATAACATTTGTGTCGATGTACTTTCACAATTTTCAATCACATTCGGAGATGTATCGATACAAAAATTACCAAGAATCCATGTCGTTGGAAACAAGCCTTTAATAAATTAATAGAAAATAATAGATTTAGGTGGGAAAATAAAATGTTCGAATCATCCTAACCAGTAATTGTATCTTACTCTCTGATTAAGCGAGTGGATAGTGAAGAAATTGCTTCCTTATTTACGAAACTGTTCCCTTAATTTGTAGAACCGTTTCCTTAATTTGTGGAAACGATTTTATGCATTATGTTATTATACTGTTCATTTAATTCAACGGGTATGTTTATTTGTATGTTCATTTAACATATCAACATTGTTCATTTGTATAATCATATAGAAATTACGTATTATAGTGTTAATTTAATTTAACGGTATATTCATTTTACATGTCAACATTGTTCATTTATATAGCCATATAACCATTACATTATTATAGCGTTTATTTAATTCAACGGTATGTTTATTTTGCATGTCAACATTGTTCATATTTATATATGAGCATGTTCATTCATTATATTATTTTATTCATTGTATATATAAACGTGATATGTTTATATTAGATATAGATTATGTTCATATTATCAAAAATATTATGTTCATTTTTAAAAATGTTATGTTCATTGATAGTGTAGTTTGTATTCATTAGCTGTATTTATTATATTTATGTTCATTAATTTACATTCTTCATGTTCATTATATTCATTATTCATGTTCATTAGATCCATTATTCATGTTCATTAGCTGGAGTAATCGCAGAAATATGAATTTTTTTGAGTTATATTTTCGAGATTTTGAAAAAATAAATAAATTATAATTTCATAAAATTAGGAATCAATTTGATTAATTTAGACGGTTATTTTAGGAATTAAAAAAAATATCAATCCCTAAATTTTAGGAATGAATTAGATTTAAATAAATAGAGTGCAAGAGAGTGAGAGAGAGTGGACGAATGGGAACACTCGCTGGTGTCCCTATCATTAAACGCACAAGCACTTAATATACATAAATAAATATGGATATGGCTTGATCATCAGAATCTGTGCACTGCAGGGTGCTGGCTGATAATTAATCAAATCATCATCATCATCACCATCAGATGCAAAATTGAGTATGGATATGGCTTGATTATCAGTATCTGTGGTGCCGGCTGATACTTAAAAATGAATGGAGGGTGATAATGATGTACGATGATTACTTAATCAGACAGTATCTAAAGAAATTTAATACTAGTTAAACAAAAAAAACTCAATGCATGAAACAACATTTCTCAAAAAAAAAAAAAAATTGAATTCGAGATTTCTTGTCCGATTTTTGTGTCTCATCTCCTATTTTCTATCTTTTAAAAATTAATAAATATTTTTTATTCAAAATTTTAAATTTTACGATCATTTTTTAAATAATTAAGATATAATTTAAAAAATAAAACTTAGAATAGGACAAAAAATCGGAAGTTGTTTTTTGGAGTACAACACGAAAGAAGGTAACTGAAGCATGAGGGAGAAGAAGACACTGACGTTGGCGTACTAATGGAAATGGTCAATAGTTTTGAGTCGGGATCCAATGTGGTCCACGTTTTTTGTATTTATGATGCAACCATGTGGTGCTGATGTGTAGCATGGTGTAGATATCACTGATTTTAAAAAAAAAAAAAAAAAAATTAGTCCAAATGATAAATGATTTGAATTCGTTTAAGGAAGATATTGAGTTTGAGTTTAATTGTACACAAAGAAAATTTTTGTTGGAACTCACCCTAAATGATACCAATGAGTAACAAAAAAAAAAAAAAAAAACCAGTTTGATTTGAATCCAGCATTTAGCATCGATGAATAAGTCACCAACAAATATTTTCTGCATCAGCGAATAATTTATAGAGTAGGAAAATACGAAGATTTATATTGAAATATCAAGTAGATGCGTGGCTGCTTTGCTATATCGAAATGAAAAAATCTAGCGGTACACAATTTCCCTTTTGCCTCTTATAATCAACGCACCTGGAAGATTTACATTATTTTTTTAAAAGATATGTAATGAAAAGGATTTTTTACTATAAAAATAATGTAAACAACTTTTGTGTTGTTTACACACACAAAAGGAAAAAGAACAAAAAAAGATGGTAACCTTTCTGTTGATAAACTTAAACAACACTACTACTTGCACATAGAATATATTTGGTAACGTTTTTGACGTTCATATCAATTGATTAAAAAAAGGGTATAAAATAGCCCACGTTATATATAAACTGAGAGAGATTGTGAAGTATGTCGGCAAAACACCATTTTTGGTCCCCAACCTATGATCCTTTTGTCGTAATAGTCTTTACCTATTTTCTTGCCTTGATTTCATACTCAACCTATTAAACGTAACATAATTTGGTCCCTAAATTGAAATCGATCCATTTAATCATTATTTTTTTTAAAATTTTTGATGATGTGACATATATTAAAGGGTAAAAGAGTAAACTTATAGTGCTGATTGGATAAATGAGAGGAGGCTGTGATTTAATTATAAACTTATATACAAATCCGTTCCTCCTCCCTCTCCTGCGTTCTTCTCAACCGGCGCTCTCCTCCTCCTCCTCACCAGATCTGCCATCTTCATCTTCTCCATCTTCTGAGTGTCTTTATTCGAGGAGCCACCGGCGATGCTATTTTCAGAACGCGCCGTTGCATCCCCTCCCGCGTTCTCCGAGCGTCTAGGCACTCGATGTTAATATCGTCCATTTTTTCCGAATGTACATAAAGATTATAATTTATATATATAACATGAATATAAAATTCACACAAGTCACATTATTATTATATTCATAATTATTATGTACATTTCATATTCATATTATGTATATAATTTATCGTGTTTATGTATATTTGAAAAAAAAAAAAAAACACACCGAAACGCTCGAAGCTATTGTTAGGGACTCCGAAGGTAAGGTTTGAGCAGCCTTCTCAAAACATTAACCGGGAGAGTTTGAACCGCACGTAATCGAAGCTATTGGCCTACGGAAGGTTTTGAGTTGGCTAAAAGATATGAGTTCCTCGACAGTAGATTTTGAAGTAAATGCACAAGTGATTATGTGTAATAATAGTGGAAATAATATATGTTAAGTTTGGGGACCAAACCTTCTTTAAGGAGGTAGGTATGTAATAATCAAGAAAAAATAATGATAAATGAAATAATAATAATAAAGTGTAATGAATATATGTAATTAAGGGAAGAGTGGATAATGGGCCTTAAATGACTTTTCTGTTAGTGGGCTTCAGCATTAGTTGGAGTAGAGGAACAAAAAAAAAAGAGAGAGAGAAATACAGAAAGGTTTGAAACGGGGAAGGCGGAAGAAGGATCGTCCAGGGGAAAACTGATTGGGTTTAATGGGTGAAATTTAATTGGCGTAACTGACGAAGATGAGAGGTTTGGGCTGGGTATATAAGGACGAGGGGAGGTGTTGTTTCTCGGTTAACTATTTTGACAGAGGAGTGGTGCCGTGGTGGGTCGTGAGACAGCAATTTGACGGTGAGTTGTTGTTCGAAGGCAATAGTACTGTAGTGCATCGGTTTTCGAAGGAACCGAACCTGAAGGACTCTTAATCTAAGGAAGAGGTAAGCTTTCGGATCATTCAAAGTAAGCTTTTCGATCGACCGAATTTGAAGTTGTGACTTAGGTTGCAGAGCATGTATTTTAGACTGGAGATGACTAAATAAATTTTGTAATTAGAAGTTTAGGAATTTCCATTGAAAGGGTTAAGGAATCAAAAAGAAAAAAAAAACAAACAAACAAAAGACGAGTTCGCCGGAAATGGCGTCTTCCTGTGTTGGAAAGTTTTGAGGAAGAAGAGATAGTTACACCTAGGACCCTGCTATATGTACAATCATTGTGGTACACCCTTAACATTGAGTAATTATGAATGTGAACCTTATGAAACCCTAGCTTAGCATACATTAGGAAATCAGCCCTTCAAGGTTTTGAATTACCAAAAGAGACCCCAGCAAGTTTAGTTTTAGGCAAGATAAATTAAAATATTTATGGTTTGTTAAATATATTTATATGTTGTAATTGCAGCGGCAGAAGCTAAGTGTGTGTGCAAAGAGTAATTTGGACTCCTTAAGTTCAAAGGTAAGGGATTATACCTCTTTTAGGTC
>JAOWAN010000014.1:5873643-5888744 GCA_028566635.1 Lobelia cardinalis
CTCTCTCTCTCTCTCTCTCTCTCTCTCTCTCTCTCTCTCTCTCTCTCTCTCTCTCTCTCTCTCTCGCTCTCTCTCTCACACACACACACACACACACACGTTCTTATCGATTTTACAGTGAATGTTTGTAAATCATACATGGCACTAACTCATATCATATCAGTATGATTTCTCAGGGAATCGAGACTTTATAAAGTTCTTCAAGACAATCCATCAGGAAGGTCTTTACGCCCTTCTTCGGGTAGGACCATATGTTTCTGCTGAATGGAATTTCGGGCAAGTACCTCTAAATATAGATCATTTCTTGGTAAAATGTTTATTGAATCCTAGTTACATAATCTCGTCTTTTGGCTTTCTGTTATATATTGATTTCAGAGGTTTTCCTGCTTGGTTGCTTAACATGCCAAACATGACTTTTAGAACGATAAACGACCCATTTATGGTAATTTCTAGCCTTCAATTCATTCTGTTTATAGTTTTCATTCATAATTCAGCTTTTTCTGTTAATTATTATTATAGGATGAGATGAAGACATTTACAAAATTGATAATCAATATGGTAAAACAAGAAAAACTTCTTGCTACTCAAGGAGGACCGATCATCCTGGCTCAGGTTTGTAGAGGTTCTTGATTGTTTGTAATCCCTGATAAAATTGGTACATATACTTGTCCAAATTCATCCATTTCTATGGAAAATTAACTGACAGATAGAGAACGAATATGGAGACATTAATAGCGCTTACGGGAAAAATGCAAAACAATATATTGATTGGTGTGCCAACTACGCGCAATCGCTCAACATTGGCGTGCCTTGGATCATGTGTCAAGAATCCGATGCTCCAACTTCAATGGTATTATAGTTACTTAATCCAACCATGCTATGTTCATATATGTATAAAATCATTATATTTATAATCTTATATTTCATTTCATATTCCAAACAGATTACTGCATGTAATGGTTGGTATTGTGATCAATTCACTCCAAAGAATCCCAATATTCCAAAAATTTGGGCAGAGAATTGGAGTGGCTGGTTAGTTACTGTTGCTTTTGCTCATCATTCACATTTCAGAAAAGGTTAGCTCAAAAAATCTTCCCAATATGATCTGTTTTGCTCTTTATTTCACAAGGTATAAGGGTTGGGGTGGCAGAAATCCTCATAGAACTGCAGAAGATATTGCATTTGCTGTTGCCCGCTTTTATCAAAATGGTGGCACAGTTCAGAACTACTATATGGTATTGTGATCATCCTTTTCATAGAGAAAACTACAAGTTCGTTAAGCTTTTGGAAAATGATTTAAAGAGAAGTATTTTCGGAATGTATAGCGTTTAATTTTCACATTATGCAGTACCATGGTGGCACTAATTTTGGGCGAATTGCTGGAGGACCGTACATTGCCACATCATATCAGTGTGATGGAATGCTCGATGAATTTGGTAAATAAGTCTCTCCTTTTCCATGAAAAATTGGTTGTTGGTAATTTTATTTTTTCTGTCATTACTGTATGTAAATGTTTTAGGCAATTACAACCAACCCAAGTGGGGGCATCTTAAGCAGTTGCATTTGCACCTTAGATCAATGGAGGAAGTCCTTACTTATGGTGAAATATCTAATTTCGAGTATGGTGATAAACTGACTGTGAGTGATTTTCCTTTATCTTTTCTTACAAAACTTCGTTTTAATTCTTTAACTCCTTGTAAATTTGGTGCAGCAGAAGCCAGAAACTAACAAAATACTTCTTTGTCAACTTTCAGGTGACGAAGTATGTTTATAATGGAACGAGAATATGCTTCTTCGGGAATGCCAATGAAACTCACGACATAACAATAACCTTTGAAGGCTATAACTACACTGTTCCTGCTTGGTCTGTTAGTATATTTCAGGATTGTCACACAGAGCTTTACAACACTGCTAAGGTAAAACATGATTTGAGTAATTTAGAGTATCCTTCATACTTGTTGACTGGATTTCACAGTATAGCTAATTAAGCTAAAGATTCCTAAACTTTCTGTAGGTTAACACACCAACATTTGTTATGTCTAAAAAGCCGAACCTAAGAGATGCATCAGAAGGTTTCGAGTGGAGATGGAAAGGTGAGCCCTTTCAGAAACTTAAAAACCCTTGGAAAGGTTTTTCCTCTTCAAGACTTCTAGATCAGAAGGTCGTGACAAATGATACCAGCGATTATTTATGGTACATGACTAGGTAATCCCATTCTTCAGAATTTTTCTTCGTAATTTTATACTTGTATAATAGTTTAGTCATTTAGATGTTTAATCACAGAGTGGATATAGAGGAAGATGATCCTATTTGGGGTGATGAAGTCATGCTGCATGTAAACAGCAGTGGACACATACTCCATGCTTTTGTTAACGGAGCGCACATAGGTACGTAATCTCATGATCATTTAATAAAAATGTATGTCAAATCCTTGTATTTGAATTAGTACTAACATAACCTTAATTTGTCATTAACTTAAGAAACGCTCACTTGCAGGGTCACATTTGGCTCATAATGGAAAATTTAAATTCATTTTTGAGCAAAATATTAAACTGAAGATTGGGAAGAACATCATAGTTTTACTTAGTGTCACTGCTGGATTACAGGTAAGCTTTTCCTGCTTGTTGGTTGAATATTTGTTTCTTGGTCTTGATTTGCTTTTGTTTTCGTGACAAGAACTATGGTGCCTTCTTTGACAAAGTGCCGACCGGTATACTTGGTCCAGTTAAGCTAATTGCGCCAAACAGTCGAGAGAGGAACTTGTCGACAAACCTGTGGGCATATAAGATTGGATTGAAAGGTCTACAAAAGGGTCACTACAATCGTGATTCTAACTACTATCAAGAATGGCATTCAGAAGACCTTCCAGTAAACAAAATGTTTGTTTGGTACCAGGTAAGCTTACAATCAAATCACTGATCATAAGAGAGAATGAAATAAGTTGGATCATTTGAAAGATTTCATTACTTTCCAGACAACATTTCAAACTCCTGTGGGAGAAGATCCCGTTGTTCTGGATTTAATAGGAATGGGCAAAGGGATCTCTTGGGTGAATGGCCACAATATTGGTCGATACTGGCCGAGCTACATCAGTTATAAGGATGGATGCAACGGCACGTACTGTGATTATCGTGGCCGATATCATGATACCAAATGCATGACCAATTGTGGAGGATCAACTCAAAGATGGTAACTGTAGTTTGTTTAGACGTTTGGGTTTGTGTTTTTTGGTGTGTATGTCTATGCAGGTAGTTCATCATTATTGGTCATGTTCTTGTCAGGTACCATGTGCCACGCTCATTCTTGAATGAAAAAGAAAACATATTGGTTTTGTTTGAGGAGGTTGGAGGCAACCCTTCTGGTGTTAGTGTTCAAACTGTTACGATTGGAAAAACATGTGGAAATGTTTATGAAGGGAACACATTAGAATTATCGTGCCAGGGAGGGAGAGTAATATCTGATATTAGGTTTGCTAGTTTCGGTGATCCAAAAGGTGGCTGTAGATTCTTTGAAACATTTGAGAGAGGAATATGCGACTCTCCTGACAGTTTCTCAGTCGTCACAAAAGTAAGTTCCCTTATTTCACTTCTTTGTCATTTAATAGTCTTATTAGTGGATTAATAGTGGGAAATTTTCATATTCATGATATAACAGGCATGTGTGGGAAAAGAGAGATGTGCAATTGATGTTTCAGAAAAGATGTTTGAGCTTAAAGATTGCAAGAACATCACAAGGAGCCTTGCTGTTGAAGCTGTATGCTAGAACAGTAGAACTTTTTGTACTTTTTGTTTTTCTTTTCAGGATTGCCCTAAGGACTCATGTTATGTGTAGATTTCTTTAATTTACATTTGAAACATGAATATTTAAGTTCAATCAGTACGAGTTTTGTATGGTAAAAGATATATAATTGCTCGAAAGACTTAAAAACACTTCAAAATTCAATTCCTTCAGAACTTTGAAAATGTTTTGATTTAGCCTACCGGCCGTTACTTATTAATCCTAGAAAGTTAAAATAAAAGAGAAATGGAAATGATTTTGCTGCAGGAAATTTTTCCGTCAATATATATATATTAATAGTACTATGTATGCAAATAAAATTAATAAAGAAAAATTGGATTCCTAGCTTATTGAAGAATTTCTCTTCAAGAGGATACATAAGTGCACTATATTCTCATAATGTAATTCAATATTCCAACATTTGTTTGTTTCTAAGACAAATGTAGTCTTAATTTACCAAGATAAAAACAAGAAATTCACAAGCATTGATGGTTGTGGCATAGTGAAGCGGACCTGTTGGAACACTCTGGTGGCTTTTGATAAACTGGATCCGCGTTCCTTAACTCGCACAAATTTTTCGAAGACCTGCCAATGGGGAGGGTGGTCAGTGTTGAGTTTGATAATACGACTAAGCAGCCCAAATTCCGTGTAATGTAATTTTTGAACTAGTTTTGGAATGTAATACAATAGTCAAATTTTATGTGCAGCCGAATACGTACCTGAGATTCAAAGCTATTGCAGCTGCCCAGTTTCCATGAAGTATTCCGCTCTGTACCCCCACACCCAAAATCCTTATCATCCTTGCTGACATCGAGGATCCAACTGTAAGTAGTATTATAACATGCATGTCAAAAGCTCGATTTCTTAAATTCCATGTCTAATGCTACACACTGGCAATGGCAAGTCAGTGTTTGTGCCAGATTCTAACAGTAATTAGTGATTCTTGGTTCACGAAATTGGTATTAAGTGCTTCAACTAGCAGAAATTGCATGATTCTAAAAAGTCAGCTGTAGATATTCATGTAAATCTTATTTCACATTCTACATGTCAGTCACAAAGGCTACATTCAAATCATCCGTAAAGAATGAAGCAAGAATAGGTACCAATGTACATTGGTTCAAATCTTATATAATGCAGTATAGTATTATCTTCTTATATTATATTATAGGATTTTTATCATTTTACGCCCTAAAATTTTTGTGGGGGTTCAAAACGGACGTCAATATACCAAAATAATCAATTTAGGCATGATGTTTCAATCAGGTTTTTTTTTACGATTTCGTTAGAAAATAGACGGATGTGATCTTTCGGATAATTTGCTCGTAGCTAAAGTTTAGGATTTAAATTGATTTTTTTATAAAACTTAATTATACTTTAATTTATTTTTATAAAAAATTTAATATTATATTATACTTTTTAAATTAATTACTACTTAATTAAAATTATAATTATATTGAAATTTAATTAAAAAATATTCTACTTAATTAAAACTATATTCAAACTTAATTATTAATAATATATTAATTAAATACATAATTATAATACATAATGTATACTATTATATATTAATTAAAATAATTAACTTAATTAAATTAACTTAATCTAATTATAATTACCTAAATTAAAAGTAATTATTTTTAACTTTAATTAATATTTATCTTAATGATAATTACCTTTATTAATATTTACTATAATAATTACCTTAATTAACCCATTTTTAATAATAATTACCTTAATTATCTTAATTAATATTTACTTTAATTAACTCATTCCTTAATTAAATTACCATTATTTAACCTTAATTAACTCCCTCCATCGCGATCACCCACCAACAACCAAACAACTACCCATTCACCGTCACGCCCTTCACCTCCGGCCGACGAGTCCACTGCTAAAACTCATCACCTCCGACCACCAGGCACCAACGACCAAGATCCGCCAATATCCACTCCCTCCGCCACGCCACGCCACCCCCTCCCTTCTCCCCCATGCGATTTTGCCACAACAATTTCATTATTCCCCTGTTCATCATTCACATCAATAGCCACCTCACTCTCAGCTCCAATCCCATCAACCCCCATATTACCCAATTTCAGATTTTTCACATCACCCAAATCGCTATTAACCTCAATTTCATATTGAAGGGAGGACGCACAAGCACTAGCCACCGTGAGATAATTAGGGTTTGAGTCTAAAGATAAATAATCGAATTGGATTGTCCCTTCGAAATCACGTTCGAACCCATCAATACTACAAGCCATGTTCGAATTGGAGGATTTTGAAATAACAGGGTCGTCGGGAATGCTGAGTACCTCCCAGTCGGGGAACTCGCCGGCGACGTCCATGGATTTCTTTTTGTCTACTTTGCAGAAATGAAAACCCTAACTTAAAAGAGAAATGAAGAGGAGGAGAATGACAAAGTTGAGAAGGGGAGAGAGAGGGGGAATAGAAACCCTAGAGAATGAGGGAGGGGGGATGAAGAGAGAGAGAGAGAGAGAGAGAGAGAGAGAGGGAGAACGACGGGTGCGGGGCGGGGGGTTGGGTTTTATTTTTTCTTTTTTATGTATTTTTTAAAAATTTTCAATTTAAACCCCAAACTTTATCTAATGGTGAAATGACCTTCATACGCCTGAAAAACTCATGTGCTTTGCACGTGAGTTCAATTTCGTTAGATTTCTAATGAAATCGTCCAAAAAACCCTTGATTGAAACTTTTTTCAAACATCAGGGTCTAAATTGATTAATTTTGTACATTTGTGTTCGTTTTGAACCCCCACAAAAACTTTATGGCCTAAAATAATAAAAACTCTATATTATACTGCATTACAATGGATTAATAAGAGAGTGAACCACTGTACATGGTTCCCTTCCATCCACTGCATTTTGGAAAGGGTTTACATTGATAATACAAATACGGAAATCATGTAATGTACATACAAAACTTTAATTACTAAAAACTGAAGCCTCAAGGAGAGTCGATTAGAAAACCACATTTAAAATGTTAGTCATCCCACCATAACTTGCATTATAGCTCAATAGTTCTGAAGAAATGGTACACAACTTATCAGTACGATCAGCAGAAGAAGTGCAGTACTATCAGCTATAAATCAATGCAGCGCCTCTTAAGAGCCAAAAAGTAAAAACATGGACGAAAAAAAGTTGAGAGCAGTTTTATCAAAATACCGGCAAATTATATTAGCTTTGAAGAATTTCACAATAAGATATATGTATGTTATGAATTTCCAGTGAACTGAAAATGACACAAACTAAATGAGTGTTCCCAAAAATACAAGGGAAGGCTGTCTAAACCAGTGTGCTTCTTCACCAGTAACCTTTGCAGGAACATTGTCCATTCCAAAAACAATGAAAACCTGAAGCATCCCTCACATGAATCTCCCTTTTGGTAATAACAGAAACATATTTGAAGAACGTATGGCAGTCCCCACATAGAGAAATGTTTTTCATAACACGAATGGGTTTTCCTGGCCTGGTCATCAGAAGCCCATAAGTAACCGCTAGCTTTGCACTGTGATAGAGTAAAAAATCCTTTTTCTGGTACTCCTCTACCTCATGAAGCACAAAACTTGTATCTGGCACATATCCAGCTTTTAAACATTCCAAGACCAATATATCTAACCCACTGTGGATATCTTTGCAATGGGAATGTGACTTATCTCTTGCATAGAATGAATGAACCTTGTTTTGGTGAATGATCCAGCTCTGAGCTGGGCGTTTATGCATCCCCTTCTCTCTCATCTCCTCCCTCGTTCGTTCGGAGCAATGCCATCTCCCAGATGCCGAATATAAGTTAGATACAAGTATGTATGTAGATGGATCACGTGGTTTCATTGCAAGTATCTGCTTTGCAGCCCGTTTTCCAATAGTTGTATTCCTATGGACTCTACATCTATCTAGCAAAGCGCGCCATACAGATGGCTCTGGCTCAAAAGGCATCTGCATAATTATATCCTCGGCCTCTTTTAGAAGTCCCCAATTACCTAAAACACCAACCAATGAGGCATAATGCTCCGAAGTGAGCTCTATGCCATATATGGTTTTCATAGAGAAGAAAAAGTTACGGCAACTGTCGACTAAATTTGAGCTTGTGTGTGAATAAGCTGAAATTGCTAACAGCGCAGTGGTTGAATCTGGTTGTAAACCTGCCATTTTTAACTCCTCCCACAGAGCCATGACTTTGTCACCCTCCCATTGCAAAATATAGCCAGCCATCAAACTGTTCCAAGAAACAATATCACGCCTTGACATGATATCAAAAATCTTCGTTGCAGCCTTCATGTTACCACACTTACTATACATGCTAATTAATGCATTTTCCACCCCTAACTCAGATTGGAACCCCATCTTAAAAGCATTGCAGTGAATTTGCTCCCCGAGAACATGAAGCCCTAGCTTTCCGCAGACACTGAGTTCTGTAGCTGATGAAAATTCATTAACAGTTATAGATTCCTCACGGCCCTTCGAAGATAAAGAAATTGCTTCATGAGGCTTCCCGTTTCTAGCATACCCACACATTGTAGATGTCCATTGTATTGAACTGTCCTGGTTCAAAGGCAGGCGTTGAAACATCCGTTCTGCATCAGCCATCCTTCCACACTTAGTGCACATATCAAGCAATGCTGCTTCGATGTGATCATTTGATCCTAAACCAAACTTGAGAACAAACCCATGTATCTGTTCACTAGTCTTCTTTTCCATGTACAACCCACAAGCTTTAACAACACTAAGCAAAGATGAACGATCTAATTCGGCTCCTTCCTCCACCATTCTGCAGAACAAACCCAAAGGTCTCAACCCAATTCCATTTTGGCAAAATCCTGCTAGCAGAGCATTATATGAGACACAATTCTTACTCGGCATCCGATTGAAAACCTCAACTGCCAAGTCAACATGTCCAAATTCCATATAAGCCGTTATCATTTGAGTCCACGTATATGTATCCTTAAAACCCATCTTTTCAAACAAGCCCACCACATCTTTTCCACTACCACACTTGGTATAAAACCCAATTAGTGCATTACCAACACTCAAATCCATTTCAAGTCCAACCTTAGTTGCATAAGCATGAACTGCTCGCCCTTCCTCAAAACCGCAAGATGCTGCACACGCAGCCAAGATGCTAGAGATGGAAAAATAGTCAATACTCATACCCTCCACCCCTATCATCTCACGAAACAATACAAATGCTCTCGTATACATCAGCCCCCTCACAGACAGCGTAATTGCTGTATTCCATGAAATAACATCCCTGTGAGGCATTTCGTCGAACAAGGCAAACACACAATCAACCAACCCACACTCACCGTACAAACACATGAGGGTATTCGCAACACAAGTGTGCTCCACATAGCCAAGCTTAACCGCCATACAATGAACCTGAAAACCCAGTTTCTGAAAAGTGTGAACCCGTAGACACGCAGTCAACACAGCAATAAAAGTAAACTCATTAGGCTGAATACCTGAGTTCCTCATCTCAAAGAAAATCCTTAAAGCCTCATTTTCCCGACCCGATTTCGCAAACCCAGAAATCATTGAGGTGAAGGAAAGGACGTCAGGTGCTTCCAGCGCGTAGAACACCTTCTCCGCTAGACGGGTCTGGCCCAATTTGAAGTAACTGCCTATGAGGTTGTTGGACAGGTATATGTCATCGTCTTGTAGAAGCTTGAGAATTGAGGCGTGGACCGATTTTGCGAGGTCAATGTCGTTGGTGCGGACAGATTGGTGGAGGGAATTGAGGTAGTCATGAGTTGTTGGGATTTTGTATCGGGAGGAGGCTTCTCTTGGCGTTTGGAATTTGTTGTTGGGGGTAGAATGGGAAAGAAGAGTTCTGGGAGAGAGATGAAAAGATGAGTGAGGAAATTGGGGAAGCTGAGTGGTGAAAGAAGGGGAAGGAGGAGGGAGAGAGTGTGTGTAGAGGGTGGGGTGGGGGTTTATGGAAGCCATGAATCAGAAAGGGCGCGAACCATAGTTAACTCGCTTAAAAGTCTGTTGAGTCAGCGTTATATTGCATTCCGAGCACCCGCAGGTAGTTCGGATTTCCTAACGCCCCAAATCACAAGTACAATTTGGTGTCATATGATAATACAGAAAATTCGGAGAATATTCGATCACATATCAAATATCATACACAAATATTACATATATCACACTTCTTTAATTTTACTTTCCATCTACTACCCCTATACCTATACACTCATATAAATCAATTCAAATATTTCATATCACATTTTCTCTCCTCTTTTATTAATTCTCTCCTAACATTTAAACCTTTCACATCATATTTAAATATTATAAATTATATTCAATCTTTCACATCCAAGAGTAAAATAAACATTTAAGCAAAAAAAACTCATCTACTCCATCACATATTTTAAACAGCATCGTCTATTAGCATATCGAACTAAATTGGACTTGTGATCTAAGAGTAAGTCACTCTATACATACAGTTGGTATATTGTTTGACTATGCATACCTAGGAAGATATGTCAATTTTTTTCACAAATGTAGATAATATTTATGAATTATATATATAATGTGAATATGAAATGCACATAAGTTATTTGATTATCATGTTCATAATTATTATGTATATTTCATATTCATATTATGTACATAATTTATAAACCTTATGTACATTTTGTGAAGAAAATGGGCAAACCTTGCTAGGTATGCCTAAGCATACAGTATAATTTGCACACTCCATATGTCATTCTCTATACCACCACTAACATAGTGGTGGATTTCATTGTTAGTGAGTCCCATCAGTATGTGAGTGATAACATACAAAGTGGCACATGTAGTAGCATAGAGGATTTGATCTCCCCCGCAGGTATCGAACAACTGATTTTCAAGGGAAAAAAATAAGAGTGCATTTGGATCGTGGTATGATCATAAGTGAAAAATAAATATACGTGACAACTTTTATGTCTCTAATATTATATGTAATTATGTGTTAAACAATTAGGCCTCTTAAAATGCTACTCATTAACTTACTTTAACTTGTTTTAACTTACTAAACAGTTCAATCCATTACAATTTATTTAATTATAAATTTGTGTATTAGTATATATAAAAAATATTTTTTTTGTGAATAAATATTTAATATATTCATTCGAATTTTAACTTAATCCATTTATTATATAATTTAGTTGATCAATTAATTAAATGGGTTATAATAGGTTGAACCCATTATAACTTGTTAATTATTAAAACTCAACCTATTTCAATCCATTTGACCCATATTGACAGACTTATAAACAACTAAGAAAGATTATTATTACTATAAAGTGAGTGTAGTTATAATACAAGTGCTAAAATGAATGTGTGCCAAACTTATAAAACATATATAATATTTGAATGAAAAAAATACAAAAATGTGAATGTTCTGATGAATGTCTAATAAAATTAAAAAAAAAAAACTAATATTTTAATAAAAAAATATGAAAAACGGGATAATGAAAGAAAATAGCTTGAGATGATTTAATTACATATATTCGGCTTTTTGATGTTCCGCCCCCTAAAGTATCCATCAGACTTCAGTTTACCCCCCAAACTCAAACCTGAATCATATGACCCCCCAAAGTCACAAATCGTCCCAATTAAGCCCCCACACCAATTCGTACAGATATTTCGGTTAAAAATCGGTAAGTTGTATATTTTCGATAAATTTATAGGGACAAAAGTGTCTTATCCTTTCATATAACCCCTTCTCACCTCCATCTCTCTCCTCCCTCTCGTTCTCTCATATTCCCCTGCTCGATTTATCCCCCTCTCCCGTAAATTCTCCTTTCCTCTTAAAGCGCAGCACAAACCAACCCCCTTCATCTCCCTCACTCTCCCTCCTCATATGGGTTTCCCTCTCCTTTCTACTGTGCCCCTCCTCCCTCACTGCCGACGATATCCGCGTCGGTCAAGGCTCTCGACTGAGATTGGTACAGGTTTAACTGGTGAGGATGAAGCACGGTGGGTGGCAAGAGAGATTAGTGAGGGAGAAAGGAGGAGAAGGCAGCGGTGGTTATGGGGGCAGGGGCGGCGACTTTGTTACTGCCGGAGTTAGGGGAACAAAGGCGCTCCCTCTCCCATCCAAATCTCAATCGCTGCTCGCCCCCATTCTCCCTTCCAACCCTTCTTTCGAATCTGGTTCATGTCTGGTGGGCTTTACATCAAGTGTTTTTTTGTGCATTTTTCACAAAAAATTTTTTTTACCTCAGATCGGAAGATGAACGAAGTAGGCGGCAGTGCTGGGTGTTCCGATTTTGCCCAAACTTCTTCTTTTCCTTCTTTTCTTTCTTCTGCCAATTCCTTCTTTTCCATCTTCTGTGATTTAATGTGTGGGCAATTGAGGAAGGGAATGAAGGAGCAGGATGCAGATTTTTTGGATGTATTGCAAAAGAATTTGGGATAATTAAATCACAGAAGATGGAAAATTTTTTGGTTTATTTTTTTATTTTCTGGGTTTATTTTTTTATTTTCTGGGTTTGTGATATAAAGCAATGGAGTATTTTTTTTGGTCTGGGGTTTGGTTTCTTCAATATGTGTTGGATTTAGTTTTATTTGGACTTTGTGAAATAAAAGATATTGAAGATTGAGTTTGTGTAATAGAAAAAATTTGATTTGCCGGAAAAAGAATCGGAGAGGAGATAGACTTGCCAGACTTAAGAATGAAGACGGAGTGGAAGAAGAACATAGAAAATAAATCTGGATTACCTATAATGCCCTCATGTGCTCTGCACGTGATCCATTTTAAACAGAAATGTCCCACCGAATAATTCTGGGAGTCTTTATTGGGATAAATTAATAATTTGGGGGGTCATATGATTCAGGTTTGGATTTGGGGGGTAAACTGAAGTTCGGTGGATACTTTAGGGGGTTAAACATTTTTTAGCCCATATATTCTAAGCGGCTAAGGGCTATAGTGCACCAATATTTAAAAAGTGTGATGATATCGGTCGATCTTAAGCAATTTGGGATGAGATGAAATCAATGTTAGCATGAATATGCACGGTGCATTTGGAGTGTTGTATGATCAATAAATGAAAAAAAAAATTATGTGAAAATTTTTATATTGAAAATTTACGATTAGATGATAATGTTAAATGTGTGATATGAGTTAGGTTAATTTCAAATGGGATTAATATTGTGAAATCTCGTGATTTTTCCACAAATATATCATTTTGCGAAGGTTAAACCAAAATGATTTACAAAGGGATTAAATCAAAAGCTAATCAAGGAATAATGAAAGATCTCACCTAGATTTAATGTATTCTTGATAGAAACCACTCCCATTAATAGTCCATTAGTTGTTTAAATTAAGAAAATAAGTGTTTCGTTAGTAAATCAATGGAAAAAGAGAAGAAATGTTAAAAAGAAAGTTAATGAAAAAAGAGTAATGGAGGGAATAGCCATTCGAAAACTAACGACAGTTAGTGTCTTATCCATGAATTACAGAACTTTGAGGACCCAAATAATAATGAAAAAACGACGATTGGGGTGCTTAAGTATAAACTTTGAAACTAGGGAGGGCCTAAATTAAAGAAAACCTAGACTAGGCATAAACACCCACCAATCTAGTCCAATCCCATGGCTGGCACTTGTAGAGATTTGAGGGGCTCTCCTATGTATAAATAGGCCAATCTCCAGCCATTTTTCAGGTTAGATTTACAGCCAATTAGAGAGAGAAAGAAGAGAGATAGAGAGAGAGAGAGAGAGAGAGAGAGAGAGAGAGAGAGAGAGAGAGAGAGATCAAGGAAGGATTCAAGGAAGGAATCAAAATCTGGGCAATCAATGGAACTCAAGTGTTCCAGCATCAAAGAGAAGCTCAAAAAGAGGATCAAATCAAGTCATAACAGCGAGTTTATTTCCCTTGCTTTGTTTTCAGTTTTAACAAGATTCATCGCATGAAGTGATGATTCGACTTGATTTCTCTTATTTTGAGATCCTAAACCAATCAAGGGCCCTAGATAAATGAAGGAATTAATACCATCTTGTAAGTATAAATTTAACATCATAAGCTTTATATTAATTATCGAGATACCGAAACAAAAACGAAAGCATGATATGAATCTAAAAAAAAACGGCACTTGTTTTGAAAATTGTCAATAAGGATGATATTCTTCAAGAACGATTTTTTGATCTCGTAAGTGTTAAAGATAATACATGCACTACTAGAAAACATCATGGTTGTCTCTGAAATACGAGCTTTTGACCATCTTTTCACGTCATATGCTAAACGTTGACAACCTTCATGGCCAAGGTTACGATGGTGCAAGCAACATGCACAGTGAACGGAATAGTTTACAAGCATATTTCTAAAGCATCGCCCATGTGCATATATTATAGTGCATTGCTTTGCTCATTGATCACTCCAATTGGCATTGGTTACTTCATCGAGAGAAGTGATTCATGTCCATCAATTTTTCTCAATATTGGATCTCATTGTTAATATTGTGGGTGCTTCTTGTAAGTGAAACAGTGAATTAATCGTTGCACAACACGCAGAGATTTCTCGTTTATTATCCATTGATGAACTTGAGACCGGTAAATGAGCTAATCAGATTTGTAACTTGAAAGGAGCTGGTACTATTCGTTGGAGTTCTTATTTTTCTTCAGTTTGCAGCATATTGAAAATGTTTAGTGCCACTGTTATTCCCAATGTGGTGATGTTGATTCAGCTTATACTACCATGACATCCTTTAAGTTTGTCTTCATATTGCTTTTGATGAAGGAGGTAATGGGAATTACAGATGTTCTATGTCAAGATCTTCAACAAAAGTCCCAAGACATCTTAAATATGGGTTTAGTGTCGACAACAAAGAAACTCTTTTAACAATTAAGAGACGACCAATGTGGAACTTTTTTAAGGGATGTTAAATCATTTTGCGAGAGTCATAATATGGAGAGGTTTGATATGAATTCTTCTTATCAAGTAGGTCGAGGAAAGTCGATCCATCAGAAACGAGATATTAATATTTAATATTAATATTAATATTAATAAATAGAGATATTAGAGCCTAATGCAGGTTTATCCTCATTAATTAATAATTGTTCCAAATAAATCAAAAACACCTCTTCAAAATTAAAATCAAATATCGCATGATATTGTATTCATGATCTGACCATAATAATTTTATTCAGCATTAGTGACGTCTAACAAATGGCCCCTCATCTAATTAACCGGTGATTCTCTTTTCAATATTATGTTATACTCTATACAGGAGATCACGTAGCTAGCTGTATAAGATAACTACTGAGCATTCAGATAAAGCCGTGTGAAGAAGTAGAATCACACCACATCCATTTAGTATTAAA
>JAOWAN010000014.1:5895392-5936553 GCA_028566635.1 Lobelia cardinalis
GAAAAGCAAGTGGGGAAGAAAGTGCAAATCTCAACCATTTCAAGAAAATTTGTTTGAGATCTGGGTTCCTCCGGTTCAGAGTTTGAAATTTAAATTTGAGATCTGTATTTTAAATCTGGGTTTGAGATATCATTTTAATTATTAGTTAAAATTTTGAATTCTAATCAATTTGTTTGATTTCTACCTTCCATGGAATACTCCGTATTTAATCGAATTTTGATTTTTATTTTTTGAGTTGTAAATATAAGTTTAGTGTTGGTCGGACTTTATGGAGTTGATCGAAATTTGTAAGGGTGAAGGTGGCCGGTAATAGAGATCTGAGTTTGTCTCATCAAAAGTTCATCAGAGAAGAAAGAACCATTTAATGTTTTCCATTTTTGCCCTTGCTAGTAGGTCACGTGATAAACACGTGTTATTTAACAGCTAATTTAAACGGCCCATTAACGGTGGGCTTTGATTTGGCCCAATTTTGCAAACTTGGCCCAAAATTATGGGTTTCATAAGTTCAGGGACGAATAGCAGATTCGAAAAAAGTTCAGGGACCATTTATGAACTTGTCCCTTATATTTATATAAATTTTCACTCTTCTACTTTTACTTTCGATTTTTCCTTATTCAACTTTCATAATAGAAAATTATGTATACTTAAGTTTTGTAAATTGAATTATAAAATTTTTTTTTTGATCGAAAATTTATACTCTATAGATTTGTTCTATCACTTATTGAAATTTGAAAATTACATTTTTTTTTGAAAATCGAAAGTTTATAAAAATCGAACAAAAAAATATAAAACCGAAAAATTGATTTTTAATATTTTCGAGTTCTTTTCGATTTTGAATAAAAGAAAATCGAACTTTTGATTTGATTTTCGAACTTTTGATTTCATTGCCCTTTTTGAGAAAAAGAACACCTAACCAAACCATGATAGTTGAAACAATTGTTGATCTACTTTTTCTTTCCACTTTCATTTTTCATTTATCAACTTCATAGATTGTAACATAGGCTTTTTCCTTGCACTTCGATAATTGCAGAGTAACCCCACTCTCCGGTTAGCCGCCGATCCCCATGGCAGAACCTCGTAAAAATCAGGTTCCTTTCTCCTCCTCTTTCTGTCTGTGTAGGTCAGTGCCGTGAAATTTGCGGAGCTTTTTGTTAATTTGTTAGCTGTTATTGTAATTATCGTTGAATTTTTTGCTTGATTATGTTATTACGGTTCTAATTCTGACATAGCAAGAATTCATGAAAAAGACAAAGGAAAAATTAGATAAGTGAGGATAATCAGATGTTATTTATGATAGACTTATATTTCTAGAATGATAGTTAATTAGAAATTCTCTTGGACGATAAATTATTAGTTGTTTATTTAAAGACTTCTAATTGTAATAGTTTAGGGAGTTGGATTTGAATAAGAAAAATATAGAACGCTTTTATTCTTTCAGAAAACATAGAATTATCTCTAGGAAAGAGAAACTAAGATTTTCAAACCAGTATCCGGATAGTGATACAAATTCGATGTCAATTATATCGCACCCCATCATATCGAATCATCCGAATTTCGACAGATTGACATCGATGATAGTCCATGTTATTGCAAATTTAGTGAAAAGTATGGGGTGCGATATAACATCGATGATAGTCCATGTTATTTCCTTTATCATCTTGTGCCTCCGTCATTTGGACGTTATTTTATTTGATTAGTTAAAGAAACATTGGTCACTTTGAAATTCTTGTATTGGTGATAGTGGCAGACCTAGATATTAGTGGGGGCACAAGATCGTTTTGAAGTATGACGGAGGTTCGGGGTCAGTGCCCGCGAATATTTTTTTCGATATATTAACACGTAATGAAAAAAATTCGAATACAAATATTATGTGTAAAAAACTTTCATCATCTTAAGATAGATTTCGACATGAAAAAAAGTGTAATGGAAAAGATTCAAGTTTCACAATAACAACCATTTGAAATAGGTCTCAACGGAATCATTCGCTAAATTGTAAATACTAGCATCGAATTTGCAATAGCACTCCACCATCAAGAAACACTCAATATGCCAGCAGCCAACACCAAAAATTTTAAAGAGTGATCAAGAAAAATTCAGGAGAAGGTTCTTCTTGGACCTTGGATTAAGTGTCCTTACTTTGCACTAAGTTTGCCCCAATTGGTTCTTGCCCTAATTTTATTTTTCGCCTCTGCAAATTCGAGATTGTGGTTTGTGAGAGGAAAAAGGGGATAGATTAGAGTAAGGGAAAAAGAGCTAACATACCTTCACTCCTTTTAAAACTTTATTAAGTACTTTGCATTTCAAAAATTAAGTTCGGCGGACATATGTTTTTAATTTCGTCGATGGTTGTTGTCATAAATTTTCATGATATACATGATTACATGTACATGCTTAGGATTTAAATTCTGGTCATATGGTACTGTCTTTGTTAGCGTCAATTGAGTTCAACTTGCATCAAAATTAAGCCTATTAAACTTATTTCTTAAGAAGTTGGCTGTTAGTGTCATAATTATTGATGGTAACTGTGATTAGATTTGCCATAGTTTGTAAGTTTTTGCATTTTTGTTTAATTTACTTCGTTAGGTATTTCTCAGTTTCAAAATTGATCCAAATTAACACGTATATATATTTTTTGTTGCTGTTATCATAATTATTGAGGGCATGCAGCATGATTATTTCACTTTCCCTTGTAATTATGTTTAAGTTACTTGGTTAGGTGCTCTGCATTATCAAAATTGAGCTAAAATTTTGAAATAATCCTGTAATTTATGGGGAGGCTGAACCAGGTTTCGCTGCGTGGAGCGAGTGCAAAAGAGATCACGAGGGATGCCCTACTTGAGAAGGTCTCCCAAGAAAGGGAGCTTCGTAATTATATGCGGCGGGCTACTGCAGCTGCCCTCTTTGTACAGGTTGATTGCTTTTGTAAAAATCTTGCTAAGGGATTTTTTTGGCCAAATTTGTATGTGCATATCATTGTCGAGTCTATTTGGATCACTTTTAATACTGCTGTTTAAGTTGAGATTATGCATGTTGATATGACATGATCTAGCTTATACTAATAAAGACTCCCTCCGATCCAAATTGAGTGCCCACTTTGACTTGACACTTGTTTTAAGAAGACCCACTTGACTTTGTGTGGGGTTTATGCCAAATTTGTGGCCAGGAATCATTGTTGGGTTTCCTTAAATAGAAAGCGTCACTCACCCCTAAAAGGAAAGTGTAACAAATATTTTGGATCGCAGGGAGTAGATGATAGGCAGATTATACCAACTTCCATTTTCCTTGAGGAGTTCACTTCTCCTGGTTAAGCTGCTCGATTGAAGAGTCTTCTTGATTAAACCTGCAATTCCTTTGTATTCAAATTTTATATGAAATAAACAAGTACGATTCAGAATGTGTTTTCAACTTTATGAAATTGAATGCTATATTTGCGTAATATTAAAGGCTCCTGGAATAGAGGGAGTCTAGTGTACACAGTTATGACCCACGGGTGGGTGGGGTGGTGGAGCCTGGAATCTAGAAGATGTTCAAGTGGAAAATGACAAGCCAATGTAGTACAGAAAGATTGTAAACTGGAATTGAATCACATGACATTGCCAGGTCCTCGCGTGATTTGTTAATTCTCTTTTTACTTTTTAATGCTGATTGGTCCCACTAGTCGATGAAGAATCATTTCCTTACTCGTTATTGGTTGGCTACAGAAAGTAGGGAACACTGGTCAATGAGGGTTCTCGCGCCTAGACGCACCTAACCAAGGCATGCTCCTAGGCCCTGGCCTATAGAACAGAGCCTCGCCTAGCCCACCCAAGGCCCAAAACCTGCGCCTGGATGCCTAGGCGCTCCTTTAATAACTATGGTCCTGTAATATGAAAATTATTACATCTACTTAGGGTGGTTGCATCAGTTGATGAGGTTGAAGTACAAAAGTGTATTACAAAGTGAAAATGCTCAATAGGCAGTTGACTTACTCAACTACCCTCATAGTGAATCAGTTTAAATTATTAATAAGATTAAATGGAAATTGGGTAGTTCAGCTAGCTATAGGATGTTCACTAGCTCCAAACAATCAATTAATACCATTATGAATATATTGAGGTACTTAATAATATATAGTAACACTCGTTGACAGTATTACAAGCAATTCTTGAGCAATTTTTGCTTTTGTGAAAATTGGGTAATGACAAGTTCCTACTTACCCAGAGAGTTTGGAGGCGTCATTATGCAACAAAGAAGGTAGCAGAGCAATTTCGGCAAGAGTGGGAGGGAATGATCAATGTCCTTGTTGTTCCTGTAACTAGATCGTGGATTTCCATCAGATTCTTAAGGCCTTTTCTTTTCTTTATTACGTACTTATCAACTCGAAGTCAGAGATTTCAATCGAGAGATGTGGATTGTATGCAGAAGTGCTTCAAAATTCTCTTGGAAAGCATAAATTCAACTGGTATGATACTTTTCTACCTTTGCAATGCCAAGGTTATTGGTTAATTAGGTTGTTTTGTCCCCGTTCATCCCATGGTTTTAGTTTTACGTCCTATCAGTTCTCTAATTACGTAGTACTTGATTTTGTATTTTGTCACATGTTCTGTGTCATGACAATAATTTGATTGTCCAAACAAACTAGTGTCATGAGGAAATTGTGAAATCCTAGGAATAAAAGGAGATAGTATCGAAGACTGAAATGATGATTCGTGAGGGTGAACTCAAGAAATAAATTGAAGTGTTTTCTCATTGGAAGGAAAAAGTAACGTTGTAGAACTGTTACTGATGACCTAGAAGCATAGATTTTGATAAGATACATCATGGAATTGAATGCATCTCATTTAAAATATGCTGATATGAAAAATTGTTAGAACTTAAAGCAGCACAATATGATTTTCTACAAGATGCTAAATCAATCTTGATAAAATTAGAGCCTATATATGATATTTCATGTTTGTAATTTACTTGTGTGCTCAGAATTCACAAACCACCCATGCCTACTCGCCTAGTAAATTAATAAAACAAGAATTTATCTGATGCATGCCTTTTTATTTTGGTTTAGGCGTAAGTGACTAATACTCCCTCTATCCAACCAAAGGGTCCGCTTTCCTTTTCTAAAAGTCACCATAAAGATAAAATCAGATCAAGTTTTAACATTCTCGTTTTTATATTGTAGGTGAAAATTTTCAATAATTACAAACTATAATGAAAATACTATTTATTGCAAGTTTTATATTATAACAATCGGTACGTGTATGTATATTTTTGGTCCAAGTGTAACACGAATATTGCTTATTTTCCATTCCTATCCATGTTCTACTGATTGTGAGTGTTCTTAATTTGTAGATCCACAGCGTAATTTTTGCACTCTTGCAATGTCTACATGTGAGGAGCGAAAGTTATGGATTTATCAAGCAAAGAAGTTGATTTCTCTGTGCTTACTCATTCTTGGAGAGTGTGATTACTCCCGCCAAGGAGGCCAGGATTTCATTGCCCTTACATCTTTAGCAATGCGTTTTGGTGTTATCTTGATTGATCAGAAAGGGTGGAAATGCATTAATGAAAACAATCGGCAGGATGCAGATATAGCAGTGAAGGATATAGTTCTCTTTATGGCTAGTAAGAAAAGTGATTTATACCCTTGTATTAGAAGATATATTAGTAGGTTGGATGCTCCTTTCTATTCACTAGCAATTAGTTCTGGCCGAGCAGATGATAAATTCCTGATTACTGCAAGTGCAATCACTTTAGCACTGCGATCCTTCCATTATGTGAACTTCGATACACATGACGATGGCTTCATAGATGTGAAGTATGCTGCTGAACAGTATTGGGTTTACCTACTCACAATTCCTTGGTTTGCTCAACGTCTACCAGCAGTGCTTTTTTCTGCTCTGAAGCACAAGTCTGTATTATCGCCTTGCTTTAAGATGCTATTGGTAAGACTACGCAAGTAAGATAAAAATAAGTTATTATACCCGGATTTATTGGCTGTTTTTTATAAATATTATGTCCAATGGGTACATTGAACACTATAACGCGTAGGAAGAAACCATATATGCAGTTCTGTGAGATGGTCTCAGCTTCGCATGGTATCGTTTCATAGGACCCAAGGTAGTTTAGTCCCATGGGTGAATCCAATGGGGTGTGTCACCTTGTTTATCAGAAAAAAAGAAAAAGAAAAAGGAAAAGAAAAATATAACTTATTTGCTTGTAACTTTTATAGAGGAGTGATTACCTTTTCCATCATGTAGTAATCACTATTCCTTCCTCTTATCTCAGGGAACATGGTACATATTTCTTACTTAATCCAACTTTCATCTGTGACCTACTAGAAATATTTTTTTTTTGGATATGTTGTTCTGTTTGAGTCAATTCCATGATCAATGGCCTGCCCAAATATATCAACTATTCCCTTCCATAGGAATACAGTCATCATAGCACAATGTTGACGTTGTGGATTTGAATTCTGAGAAGCTGCTTTCTGCAATGGGGCTGTATGGTGGATTCCCTTTAAAGTACCTTGGTGTAATGTTTGGGTTCCATAGAGTGTGTCGAGTTTTCAAGAATAATATTTCATGTGATAGTTATTTGAGATTCAATAAAAGTGATGCATATTTAAATTTGGAATATTAATGGTGTGGATGCCCTTAGGCGTTTCCATTAAGTTTTGTATTGCAAAGTATTGCATGCCTATCTTGTGCATCTCATCTACATTCAATTGATATCTGACTTTTGGACTTTGTTTATGAACTCATTCTTCTGGAATCAGAAACAGATGTGACGTGCAGTGATTTTAGGTACTCCATCCAAAACAAGTGTCCACAATTCGTTTTTGAGGTGTTCCAAAATACGTGTCCACTTCGAAAACCTTCATTTTTTGGAGTTAAAAGAAAGAGTTGTGACCACACCACACTTTTCATGGACCCACAACCAAGTTATTTCTGTCCACGTATTTATGAAATCAAGTAAACTCCTAGAACTATGTCCCAATTCAAACAGCATACATGTTTTGGAATGGAGGGAGTATTTGAGCCTATGTGATGTCTTGGAATTGAATCGTGTGGAATGTTGGACAAGGATTCATGTCAGTTGTAGATGTGAGCCATGCCTCTAAATATGGGGTTTTGTTCATCTAAGTCCACGTATTTATGAAATCAAGTAAACTCCTAGAACTATGTCCCAATTCAAACAGCATACATGTTTTGGAATGGAGGGAGTATTTGAGCCTATGTGATGTCTTGGAATTGAATCGTGTGGAATGTTGGACAAGGATTCATGTCAGTTGTAGATGTGAGCCATGCCTCTAAATATGGGGTTTTGTTCATCTAAAAGCACCATGAAGCTTACTGAGATGGCTATAGATTGCTTGTCATACCCCAAACATCGAACATAAATTAACTTGAAATATTGGCCTAATTTCTGAACTAAGTCCACAGTTACTAGCGGTTGATTCTAATTCAAGTCCTAGCTAATTAACAAATTTACATGGGGTTTCTTCATCCAGAAGACCTGACTCTTTATGAGATGATCTATACATTGCTTCTCATACCCAAAACACTGAACCATAAATAAACTTGATAGAGAGGCCTCGTTTCCTAACAGGATCTACATTTAGTAATTTACTGCCAGCAGATAGCTCAACTTGAGTAAGCCTTTGTCCCAACTACTTGGGATTGCTAGTTGATTTATAGATATTAAGCATAGTTACATCATTATTAAGCCTGCCAAACTGAAAGGGACTATTCTCTTAGTATGATGCCAATCATAGTTCTCTAAATAGGTTGTATGGGGTTATCTTTCATTCAGAACACCATGTGGCATGTTTCATGAGATTTAGATTGGTTGTCATATCCAAAAATGTTTGAAATAAATAAAACTTGATAGATAAGTCGTACTTCATAACAAGATTTACATTTACTAGCTGCATTTGGTTTTTTCCTAGCTAAGAAACAAATTTACATGATTACTGTTGTATCTTGATGAGAATATTCTTAGCTAGTTTCATGTATTAATGGCATCGTAAAATTCTGTACCTGGATGATTGAAGCAAAGTAGCTTGAAACATGTTGCAACCAAACAAGCATACGAGCTAGTATTGTTTAGTAGGTCGCTCATTTATCGTATGGAACTGCTAGTGCTTCATCATTACCAATTATCTGCTACTATTAGTTTTTTCCAAGTTCCATGGAATGCTGATTTGCTCTGTTCATTTATCCATTTAAGTATAAAATATGAGGATGCTGATCAAACTTTGGCAGGTGATGGCAGACTTCAAAACAGAAAATATTGAAGGAGATGTCGGAGTTGAATCACCAGGCAATAACTTCTTGTTCAAAAATGCTGCCGAATGTTGCTTGGGCTCTTGCAAATGTTATATGCCTTGCAACAGGGGGTGACAGCAGCTCCATGGATCTTGAAATGTTTGCCTCATGCATAGACCATTTGTCCTATGTCCGCGTGGTGACCATTCTTGCAGAAGACTTGACTGCTTGGTTAGAGAAAGTGAAATGGACAAGAGAGGAGAACCAGGATATCCAAGTTAACCACGAAACTTCTGCTGGATCTGTTGAGACACTGCTGTCTGAGAATCAGAGATCTTCGGCGTCCTTGAACATATCATATCTAGACTTATTTATGCCTGTTTGTCAACAATGGCATCTTATGAAACTATTGACCCTGGGAAAAGATTTATCCTTTCACGGGGCTGATAATCCGCCCCAAAATCCAGAATCATTGTCGAAACATGACCTCTTTGACATAGCATATTTTTATTCATACATGCTAAGAATATTTTCCATCCTGAATCCGTTGACTGGATCCTTGCCTGTCCTCAACATGCTTTCTTTTACTCCTGGATTTCTTGTCAAGCTGTGGGCAGCTCTAGAAAAATCACTTTCACCTGCAAAAGCTCATGCTACAGATGATGGCAATCTCTGCAGTAGCAGCATATCTGAATATAGTAAAAATAGGGTCTCTGATAAAACGGAAAAACGGATAGCGAAGGATGGAGTGAATAAATGGGCCCATATGTTGCACAAATTTACTGGAAAGTCGCATCGAGATATTGATTATGTAGAGTCAACTAATGGTGAGCCCAACTTCAATCAGATTGATGACAGTTTCGCTACTGCATGGGACATAGAGTCTTTGAGGGGGGGCCCAGGCAGTCTATCCATTGATTCTTCTTGTATGCTTCATCTATTCTGTGCCGCCTATTCTCACCTGTTGTTAGTTCTTGATGACATAGAGTTCTATGATAAACAGGTAACATGATCCCAACTGTTGATTTTTTTAATTCACTATTTTTATGTATTGTTATCAAAAGCTGTAGTTTCCCTTGACCATTGTAATGTATGATTCAGAGTGAAAGTTACTAATTACTTTAAGGAACGAAATAGGTTCCATTTACACTGGAGCAGCAACAGAGAATTGCAGCTATGCTCAATACATTGGTATATAATTCCTTGTCGCTCAATATTGGCCAGCAGATTGGTCCTCTTATGGATGCTGCAATCCGGTGCCTGCATTTGTTGTATGAACGGGACAGCAGGCATCAGTTTTGTCCGCCTGCTTTATGGCTTGCACCAGCTAGGAAGAATAGACCACCAATTGCTGTTGCTGCCAGAACTCATGAAGTTCTGTCTGCAACGTCAAGATCAGATGATTCTTTGGCTGTTGGAGGAATGCGCTCTGTCATCACTACTACACCGCATATCTTTCCGTTTGAAGAAAGGTATGTACAAGGGGATACCTTTCATCTTCCCTTACGATCTTCGACAGATAGATGGGGCAATTCATACTTGTTAGGCTCACCTTGTGGCTTCCACGTGTTGTATATTGTTAATAGCTGTGATATATGATAACTCTTAGCATGATTGGGCAGGAAATACTTAAAAGTGATCCTTATCTAGGGCCTAATCGTTCAGTAAATAGGAAGAAGATTGTATGCTTTCAATCCATGGATAGGATAAAGCGTGCAAGTATTCCAGACCACAGTTGGCTAGTGGAATCACCAGTCAAACCCATGTTTTAGATAAAGGAAAACTCAGGGGTACATTGTAATTTGGAACCTGCTAAACCTACCAGCCCCGTCTCTGTTCTACTGCATTTCCTTTATCCTAAGAATTTGTTTGCTTGTTATCAGCCTTATGCTCTAATATATGAAAGTGCTGATGATCTAGAATCAGTGTAGCAACTACCGCGGTGATACATTACTGTATTTCTGGTAATATGATTGCCAGGTTTAAGCGATCAGATTACTACTAACAGAACTATGCTTGTAACAATTACAAATGTGTACGCATAAATGCATGTGATCTTATTGAGGCGTATAAATTGTGCAGGAAGCTATATGTATATCCTTGGACTGATTTTTAACTTTTTTATGGTAGGAATGCTTTATTTACTCTGCAACCGGATGATTAAGCAAATTTACTTTTTTAAAAGAGGAATTATTGATTTTGTTTTTGCTAGAGTACTACTTTACTTTAGAGGCAGGCAAGGAGTTCATAGAATGGAAATAAGGTCGAATAGAAACCTTAAACTGAAGATGTCATTGGAGACCCATGCTGTCAACAAAAATACAGAATAGAGGCATGCCCAAAAGCTCTGGTGAAGCCAAATAAGCGATTTTATTGCTCAGCATGGGCATGCCCTGATCTTCTGGCAATCTTGTTATCTGTCCAATGTCCATTGTAGAGCATGTCTCTACAATGAACTTATCACCAGGGAAAACACTTCTGAAGTTGATTAACACTGGAATAGTTTCAGGCTTCTTCAGTTTGGATAAGCGGCCGTTGTAATCCCTAATAAGGGCTGTATTTAGCCGATGTGCGATTTATGGTCTCGTAAGGTTTGAGAATAAGGCCTATCAACTTTTCTTCATGCTGTCGCTAGCCTGAAGTTGTTGGAACAAAAGCGGAGTTCAGCTGGCTCCCCTAGTAAGAATAGGTTATGCAGTTGTTTATATTTCTACTGTAATCCTTAGAAAGCAATAATGAAGCCTTCATGCTTTTGCCTGCTGAGATTGCTGAGCCACTGCAATCTTGGTTTTGGACACGGTACTGCCATATTACTGTGGACATTGCCTAAATCTTTTCTTGACTTCTATCTAGATGATTTTGAAAGATCTATATAAATGCTGTTGAGATAAAGTCTAGAACTAGAGATCTCACCTGCTACAATAGTACTCCCTTTGTCCCAAAATGAGTGTCAATATTTGACTCATTTGTCAACTTAATTAACTATTGACTAATAATTTATTAAAAAAAATCATGTTCTGACGAACGTATAAAAATATTTTTGATAAATTAGTTTTTTACAATGACTTAAACATTAGAATCTAAAACTTGAAAAATATTTTGTATAAAATAATTTAATAAATTTTATATTGACTTTTCAACAAGAAAAATTGACACTCGTTTTGGGACGGAGGGAGTAACATTTAAGTTGTTAATAAAATGTCGGTTGATTTGATGTGGAGTATATCAGAAGAACAAATTGCTCTCGATGCAACCAAGTATAAGACTGCTTATTTTGCCCTTCAGAACACTTTAGTTGAGAATCTTATATTTCGTTTTCCCTTTAGAACACTTTAGTTGAGTACCGGAATCTTCATAAGAGTGCTGCCACTGGAAATATAGAAGGGTCTTCGCTTTCTAAAACTTTTCATTGACAATGTGAATTATGTGATGTTTTCTTTGCTTCAGGGCCTCAAGCTTTTGCTTAATTAACTTCATTGGATCATTGCCTAGAAAGTGAATTTCTTTGTTGTTTCCTTTGTTATGTATTTATTGATTTTGAAAATAAATGTGAATGCTTTCTCTCGCCAAATGAGGTACGTTAATTAGTTCATCCCCATCGCAGAGTTCAAATGTTCCGAGAATTTATTAACATGGACAAAGTATCTCGAAGAATGGCTGGTGAAATGATTGGACCTGGTCCACAATCAGTTGAGGTTGTAATTCGTCGTGGTCATATCGTTGAAGATGGATTTCAACAGCTAAATTCCCTTGGGTCAAGGTTAAAGTCAAACATCCATGTCTCATTTGTTAGTGAGTGTGGTCTCCCTGAGGCTGGCCTGGACTATGGCGGGTTATCAAAGGAATTTCTGACTGATATAGCAAAAGCTGCCTTCGCTCCCGAGTAAGTTAGACAAGATTTTATGTTTTTGTCCTGCCTTCTTTCATTAGTTGCTCTCTTCAATTAACATTTTTTCTTCTGAAATTGCCCAAGTTATGGGCTGTTTTCCCAGACCTCAACTTCAGACAGACTTTTGATCCCTAATGCTGCCGCAAGATACTTAGATAATGGTATACAGATGATCGAGTTTCTTGGAAAAGTTGTCGGCAAAGCACTGTATGAAGGAATATTGCTAGATTATTGCTTTTCATATGTCTTCATTCAAAAGTTGTTAGGACGCTATAGTTTTATTGATGAGTTATCAGCACTGGATCCGGAGCTGTACAAGAACCTTATGTATGTTAAGGTAAATTCTCTCAATGATGTACACAACCTGGAAATTGCATTGTGGTGATGTTGCTAGGAATTCCTTTTTCGTATTTCTTCTCTAAACGAGTTTTATTATGTATTGGGATAGAGCTCTCGGTTGGTGGTCTATGCTGATAAAAGAGAATTTTTATATTAACTAGAGAAGATTAGATTCCTAATGGACAAATATCGGAGACAGTACAAGTGACTCTGTAGTTGAGACTATGAGTAAGAATACTTGAGATAGTCAGGGCACATGAAAAGAGGTCTCTTAGTGCACCAATTAGGAATGGACATTCATAATACAAAAAGGTATGGCGGAATGTCACCTAGTGATGACCTTGCATTAGACCATTTTGAATGGCAGGAAAGGATTCTTGTAGCCACCTTAATTGATTAGAACAAAGGCTGAGTCGAATGAAATTTAAATTAATGGCCATTTTGGGGGGTCTGAATAGTGAGGCTAAGTAGATGTTTATTGATGAGTTATCAGCACTGGATCCGGAGCTGTACAAGAACCTTATGTATGTTAAGGTAAATTCTCTCAATGATGTACACAACCTGGAAATTGCATTGTGGTGATGTTGCTAGGAATTCCTTTTTCGTATTTCTTCTCTAAACGAGTTTTATTATGTATTGGGATAGAGCTCTCGGTTGGTGGTCTATGCTGATAAAAGAGAATTTTTATATTAACTAGAGAAGATTAGATTCCTAATGGACAAATATCGGAGACAGTACAAGTGACTCTGTAGTTGAGACTATGAGTAAGAATACTTGAGATAGTCAGGGCACATGAAAAGAGGTCTCTTAGTGCACCAATTAGGAATGGACATTCATAATACAAAAAGGTATGGCGGAATGTCACCTAGTGATGACCTTGCATTAGACCATTTTGAATGGCAGGAAAGGATTCTTGTAGCCACCTTAATTGATTAGAACAAAGGCTGAGTCGAATGAAATTTAAATTAATGGCCATTTTGGGGGGTCTGAATAGTGAGGCTAAGTAGATGTGAGATTTTCCATATGTGCGGCCAAATAGGCTAAATTTCCCATCCTTGATTGTGTGATTTTATACAACTTGATTGCGCTGATGGAAAATTTTCAAATGGCTCATGAAGGTGTAAACTGAAGTCTAGTGAAAGCTGTAAACCGATGCACTAACTACGCAAAGTTAAAAGTAAAACTTGCATAGGAGTTCCTCAGCTTTGTAAAATTTCAGATTGCTTCCCCTTTTAGTTGTTGCAATTGTGTCCTTAAAAGCTAGTTTACTGTTTTAACTAGTTCCTTTTGAAGGGAGGTTGGGAGAGGCATTAGTGGTGATGCAACACAACCGCTTTCAATGTTGCTTTTGTCGGGGTTTGTCAGATTCTGTGTGCTGCGTTTATTGTCAAGGAGGTGAAGGAGGATGCAAGGAGAGGCAGACGAGTCTTGGTGGTTTTACTCCTTCTGTCCCAATATAATTGTCCACTATTCCTTTTTGGGGTGTCCTAAAACAAATACCCACTTTGCAAACTTTCCTTCTTTGGAGCTTAACGAAAGAGTTGTGGCCACAAGTTTTTCCTGAACCCACAACCAAACTCTTTCTAAAATTTTGTGTCAGTTCAAACAGGACAGATGGTACAGTTTGTGAAGTCCAAGATATGGAGAAAAATGCTTTATGTATTTACCCCTTTTATTTATGGGATCACTAACTCTTCGTTGTCCGCGTCTATGGTCTAGATTGAGGAGATCTAGTGTCTCATCTTTATGGTTATGCTTGATGTTTTGATTCAGATATTGAATGGGGCTTATGAGGAGGTGTTTTTTCTGAGGGGTGTCCGCTACTAAGTAGGGGGAAGGTCAGACTTTTTGATCTCCTAGTTATGCGATGATACTATTTTGTTCTTGATTGATACCGCCAATGATCTTTGTAGTATACTTACAGAACTTCAGGTATGCGCATTTGTCCCTTATTAACTCTAAACTAATCAAAGAAAAAGGTTCATTTTAGTCTAAACTCCCAGCTCTTTTAAAATTGTTACATAAGCTGCTCTTTTCTTTTCTTTTTTGATAAGGAAAGGGAGAGAATTGACAAAAGCGCCAAATCAGGTGATGCGGTTAGGAATTGTCGGTATTAGAAATTTGGGATTTCTAGATAAGAATATTTTTTGAACTTATTAGGATTGAAGATGTTATTTGAAGGACTTTTTGGTAGTTTACTCCTTTCATTTCTTTTGTGCGACTAGAGTTTGCTTTTGTCGAGGGAATTGCAATTATCTACCTACTGTTTATGGTGGAATGTTCTTAAGAAACTCTATGTGGGTTGAGAACCGGTGTTTCTGATTCAGCAAGACTCTCAATCAATGCGCTGTCATAGGGTTTAATGTTCAGGACGATGTGGAGTAGCCACAATACTCGTTAGACAGCACCATCATGGCTCTAATTAGCTAACCAGTGTTCACTAAAAGAAAAATTCATTTAGTGTGCTACACCTGAGTGGATTCATTGCTTCAGACACGCCCTAAGACCTAGGAAAGGTCTTGAGAGTCATATGGCTCACTTGGTTAATCCTCATTTTGACTACTGACGCTCTTCTATTTGATTTACTTGTTCTTTTAGCTCATTATTACCATAGAATATAAATTTCATATGTTTCACTTGCGCCTTCTTTCAGCATTATGATGGTGATGTCAAGGAGCTCTCTCTGGATTTTACGGTTACAGAAGAATCACAGGGAAAGCGGCATATTGTTGAGCTTAAACCTGGTGGGAAGGATGTCTATGTGACAAATGAAAACAAATTGCAGTACATATATGCAATAGCAGACTATAAACTTAATAGGCAGGTTTGTATTGCTCCGGCTGTTAATAGAAACATATTTGGTCTTTATTCGTAGATTTACCGTGTTAATGGTGTGAATTTGCAGGTACTGCCTCTGTCAAATGCATTCTACAGAGGCTTGACAGATCTTATATCTCCATCATGGTTGAAGCTGTTTAATGCTAGTGAATTTAATCAGGTATTTCTCTTTTTGATGTGCTTGATCCTGCTGCTAATTCTGTAATTTACAAAAAAAATTAAAAAAAAAAATCCTTGTTTTTATGCCTCTTATTATCTTCGTGGTGAGGTAAGTTGGGGGGGAGGGAAGTATCTTGCTCTTAGTCTCTTTATGGAATGCTTTTGTTAGAGGGAAACTTTGATTACTTGTTTGATGAAATGAACTCTGAACTACTAGCTTTCTTGAATCGATGAAGCAACTATTAATAGACTGCAATTAGCGCACAATCTTCCATAAGAAATTACTGATCACTCAAGTCACCTCGATTCTAATATTTCATTAATGTATTATCAGTACATGGTGATTCAGTGCATATTATGGTCATTTTTCCGTGCTTAATGGTGTTAAGCATCGAGGAAGACGGCTTTATCAATGTCTCTGACAGATTAAGGCATAATGCTGACCTTTGGAGTCGGTATAGTTTGCTAATGGATCATGCAATTTGAGATGTAGGAAGGGAGAACAATTTGTCGAAGTTTTTCCATCATTATTGAGAGTTATCCACCCATATTGCTATCACATGTTGATGGACTTCGTACGATTATACACTGAATCCCCGACCCATTGCTTGCTCTAGAAGGTGGTCCAGTTGCAGCTCTGCTCATTGAAGAAAATAGCCACTGTCAGTTCCATATTTCTTGTGAATAAGGTGGATTAGGTTGACCTTTTGAGGAGTGCGAGCGTCTCTGTGTTTATTGATACCAGGGCCTGGTTTTGAGGTGCTTCAAATTTCACTTGGAAGAGGAGGTGCATCAGGCAGAATAATATGGAATCTCGGAATGCCACATGTTTGGTGGGGGGATTGTGCTTCCTCAAGCTCAAGTGCATGTCCTGAAGTGGAAGTTGTTCAAATGAAAACCTAAATATTGTGAGAACCGTGAGAAGTAACTAAGATCCAACAAGTTGATATGTGTTGGATCTTAGTTGATATGTGTTGAATCATTCTCTCTGATACAAAAAATATAAAAGAGAGTCAGGGCTGACCATTGGACATATAACAGTCTTTACATGTATTTGAGTTTTTGAGAATGATTATCACTTATCAGTCTGGCTATAGTGTTTAGTATGTTATCTGCTTGATTGTGCTAGGTTTAAAGCTTGATTCATTTCTATCTACAGCTACTTTCGGGTGGAAACCATGACATTGATGTTGAGGATCTGAGAAATAACACGCGGTACACTGGTGGCTACACTGAAGGGAGTCGGACAGTTAAGCTCTTTTGGGAGGTATTATTTCTGCGATGGACCACTGCTTTGTTATTCTTCCGTATGGATCTTTATATCATTTTACTTCATGGAAGTCTTTATATGAATTCTGCTTCTTGAGTGTTTGTAGTTGGATAATCTTTCTGGATTTATTTCGACTTGCTTTTTTGTTCTTAAGTATCATTAATATGCAGAATTTCAGTGCAAATAAAATTTTGTGATTAAGTAGCTTCATGAAATTATATTTTCAGCTTGTTCCACTACTGATTAGAGAAGTTTGTTCTGTTTTGTTTTTGGTTCGAAGATCTGTGACTGGAACAGAATGCTCGAGACCAAAAATCAATGATTAACGTAGACTTTTTATATATTGACTTACCTTGTAAATATATTTCGTAGTTAGGGGTGCACGTATGAGTGTTATATATATATGTATATATATAGGGGTTTATTCAAATGAGAACCTAAACAAAAGCGAGGCTAATCACTGGCGTTCCTCGTTATATTTTTGGATCCTAGTTATGTGTTCTTGGATCCTGCTTATTTTTCTGTACAAATTGATTTTCTTGGATCTAGTTATGATTTCTTGTATCCTAGTTATGCTTTCTTGAATCCTAGTTATGTGTTCTTGGATACTGCTTATTTTTCTGTACACATTGATATTCTTGGATACTAGTTATGCTTTCTTGGATCCTGTCTATTATTTAGTAAACATTGATATTCTTGGATCCTTGTTATGATTTCTTGGATCCAACACAATATCCTACAAAAAAATCTCCGAAATATATTCTTCATGGATCTTGTTTGAAAGAAAATTCAATTTTGAACAAGAATAAACAATTAAATTTTAATTTCGAGTTTTAGATCATGAGATATTTGCATTGGAAATAAATCACGGTGGTTAGAGGAGAGAGAAAGGAAGGTAATTATATTTAGCGCCTTTGGTGCTGTTTGATTCTCGGGTAAATCTGGTCTATTGTTACTTATTGGACTTTTTTGTTTACATCATTCTGGTATTTTAGGTGTTTGGGCAAGTCTCTCTCTCTCTCTCTCCTCTCTCTCTCTCTCTCTATATATATATATATATATATATATTTAATACTAACATTCCATGAACACACAGAGCCGTGAAATCTTTATTACTTGCTGTTTTTAGTGATTTTAGTTCCAGCATTTGCTAAAATTATTCATACTTCATTGAGTCTCCCTATATTTTGTTCGTACTGATTTTTTTGGCCTTCTGTTTTCTTAGGTCATAGCAGGATTTGAGGCGAATGAACGTTGTATGCTGCTTAAGTTTGTGACAAGTTGTTCTCGAGCTCCACTGCTTGGTTTCAAACATTTGCAGCCAACCTTCACCATACACAAGGTATCTTCTTAAACCTTGCGCAATTTCCTCACTGAAGCATGAGAAAAGTATATAGTCGGGTGCTCCACAGGCCAGATTGAGCCAATATGGAGCTTGGGCTTTATAGGGATTGGATGTTCATATGTTTCGTATTTCCTGGGTGGGAGTCTTACCTTCCTGATCGATCTGTTTGTCATAAGTAGAATGCACGGGTTTCAAATAGTGTAAAAAACCTTTATTGGCTATAAGCTGGTAAACCCATGACTTCATTGGGACTTTTGTGATGTTATGAATCATTAGTAGATATATGGATAGCAAACTTGGCATCAATGTCATAAAAAATTCACACCTTTCTTCATCTCTAGCTGAGGATCTGACACAATCCCTTGACAGGTATCTCTATCCAGGTGCGTGCAGGTTGTCTGCATCTCCCAAAATATACCATCACCTTGACACTTGTCTTTTGTCCAATTTCTGTCAAGAAATAAACAGAAAAATAATCATGTAAGTCGCACATGATGGTTAACAATATTAAATGTCTTAACCAAAATTATCCTCTTTTTTCTTGCGTCTATGTAATCTCCAACTATGGTTTCAAACTTTCACTGAGACCTCAGCATCCTGGGCACAAGCAAAACTTTGTTGGAAATTGTTTGAATTTGATATTTCTCCTTTGGCTTGAGAGGGAATTTTAATGTGGATTCTGAGGCTTGTGGTGTTCACTCGGGAGTGTTGGCTGCAGTGTATCATTTGTATTTGAAGTTTCCTTTCTTTTATATCCCGTTTGTTTGATCTGGTCTCCATTGTTGGTTGCTATAAGGATCAAATCCACCTCCGACATGTTTTTTCTTTTACTGCAAAGAGTGTGTCCCGACTTTAAGCTGAATATGTTGTTCCTCAGTTTATCTACTTTCTCTCTGCCACCCATCCACCCACCCACCCAAAAGAAAAAAGTATAATTGAGAAAATGAAATCTGCTTACTCTTCCTCCTATATATAGGTTGCATGTGATGTGCCTATTTGGGCAACTTTCGGAGGGCAAGATGTGGAACGTCTTCCATCAGCTTCAACATGCTACAATACTCTCAAGGTACTGGTTTTCATGGACTATTCTTGGTAAGATTACTGTTTATTAGGAGAGAATTGTATAGAAAACCTTGACCTATTTTACGGCTATTATTCATAACCAGGTCCTATATTTTGGATCAAATTAAACCTTGGTCTAAATCTTAGGTTCAATTTGAACCTTTTATCAGGTATTCAGTGAAAACTTACCGGATGATTTTTGACCATGGCTTCTGTGGCAGCCATGCGAAATGGACAGGAGTTTTCACTGCTGACTAGAAAAACTAGTTTAAGAATATTACAAAATAAACCTTTTACTCTTTTTCCTTTTTTCCAAACTTGACCAAAAGACACAAATCTGGGCTTTTACCTAACCACTCCATTATTATTTTAAAAAGGAAATACAAAAAACATTGCTATAAATTAGTTATAACAGGAGGGGGATATTAGAAATTTTGTAATACAAAGTGATATAAATTAGAATAGAAAATCTAAAACCTAATCCCTAATTCCACCGACACCAGTGCCTTCTTCCTCCATCTCCCAACTCCGGCCAAAGATTTGCCTCAATCTCCATCTCCGACCCAAAGTTTAACCAAACACCACTAATCTTTGACCAAATATTCATCCATCCACCAATTTCAAGTCAAAATCCTAATAGCTACTTTTAAAGCACCCAGATCGGAGGAACCTTTTCCATATGCATCATGTACAATATCAACAAAGATAAAAATCATGAATATTCTATCTTCCTCCTTCCACTGAAGCTAGTCATTCCGTCCCCAAACCACCACCACTACCAACGAGAAATCATCACCAGGTACCAGATCCATCTAACCTCAGTAGTAGTCAATCCTCTAGGATCCATCTAACCAGGTAAGTTTTCACTGAAGGTTTGAATTAAACCTAAGATTTTAGGCCAAGGTTTAATTTGATTTAAAAATGAGTACGAGGTAACGAATGTTTTTGGTAAAATAGGTAAGGTTATTTATTCAGTTCTCTCGTTTACTAGAGTGTATCTTACCTTTTTACCATCAAGAAAATTTACGAACTGCAATTCATTGGAACATCTATAGAACGTGTAGATAACCATTTCGTTGACTGATTCATGTACCTCATTTTTGTTTCTTTAACTGACTCAGCTCCCAACTTACAAACGGTCAAGCACATTGAGAGCGAAGCTGCTTTACGCCGTTAATTCTAATGCAGGATTTGAGCTTTCATAAGTGTATCTGATACTTTACCCAAGAGGTTGACTCCACTTTCCCCTTTTCTTCTTACCTTTTTTTTTTTTTTTGAAATGCTTGATTTATTTTATTATCATACATATACAACTATGCTGTATTGCAAGTAAATATTAGCCCAAAATTCCATCAGGTTTTTTCCTTTTCTTTTTTGAGTGAGACACACCTTCTCATCACACCAATATATGATGGGCGAACGAGCTTAATTCATTGTGTATCATATTCCAATGTTTTTGCGCTCGTATATGATCATGCAAACAAATTGTATACTACCTTAGCCATTTAGAAAGAGTTATCTTTAAGAGAGACAGTTTAAGAGTACTTCATGTCATACATACCAGAATTTCAGGTTTTTATTTATTTTTGGGTTAGGGGGGGGGGGGGAACTTCCTGTGCTTTTCGCATTTTTGGAATGAGCCTCATATACTTTTTTTTCATAAGGCTTCACCTCCCTGCCGTAAATTACGTTAGTGTTCATCCATTTTTTTAAACGAAAAACTGTAAATAGACCAAAGTACCCCCTATTAAAAGGACAGTAACAAAATAGAAAAAAAAAAAATAGAAAAACCTAATGTCCTAACCCTCCCCTCACCCACCAATCCATTCCTAACCTTCTCCCACCATTCCTATGGCAACGGCAGAAACAATTCCTCCAGCCCTAATTCCTCTTTCTATGACAATAGCAGAGTCAGCTCTCCTCGTTCTAAACCCTTATCCATAATCGACTACACCTTCTCCCTCCTCCGCTCCACCCCTACATTCTCCCCAACCACCACTGTCTTCCTAATCGACGCCTCCTCCGGCCGCCACATTTACTTCTTTGAATTCATCTCCCAGACCCAATCCCTCGCCTCCTCCCTCCAATCCCTCTTCCCTTCTCTCTCCACCAACCATGTTGCTCTCATCCTCTCCCCTCCCTCCTTCCATGTCCCGATTCTCTACTTCGCTCTGCCCTCCCTCGGCGTCACGGTCTCCCCCCTCAATCCTCTCTCCACCGATTCGGAGTTGGCTCACCTGATTAATGTCAGTAACCCGGTCGTCTCTTTCACCACCTCCTCATTTTCTCCGAAAGTCCCTAACCTCCCTCTCGGCACCATCCTCCTCGACTCTCCCCAATTCCTCTCGATGTTAACATCGAAAACTCCTAGAGCCAATAATTATAAGCCCAGAACAGTTAGCCAGTCCGATACGGCGGCAATCCTGTACTCATCCGGCATAACCGGCCGCGTCAAAGGCGTCGAGTTGACTCACCGTACTTTCATCACCATCACAGGCGACGGCCACCACACCAGATCCCTTAGACTTAAGGAGGAAGGGGAAGAGGCCACTTCTGGAACTTAAGCGGTTTCGCTATTTATGCTGCCGTTGTTTCACGTGTTCGGGTTCTTTATGCCAATAAGAGTTGCAGCCCTAGGAGACACGCTCGTCGTGAGATTCTTGGAATTGGCGAAGGAAGGGCACTCGAACCCTAAAATCGGTGAGGGGTTTCTCTTTGATTTCATTGCTTGGTGGATTCTTATTTCAGGAGGCAGCTCCAATGGAGATAGTTGAAGAACCCTCGAGGATTTTTGGGTGTTGCTTCTTGCTGTGATGCTGAGAATGGGCTATCTTTGGTTTTGACAAAGATTTCATATCCATTGTTTTAGAAAAAGACCCAAAATTCGTTCTACAAATCAGAGCAATGAATTTTATGTTAATGTGTATGTGGTGGGTGATAATGGAGAGGGAGGAGGTTTTTGAGCTTTCAGATCCGGGGAGATTTTTTTTTTTTTTTTTTTTGGTGAGGTATCCGGGGAGATAAAAGGAGCCAAGACCATCATATTCCAAAGGGGTGAGGGTGGTGACCGGAGATGACCGGAGAATGAGGGAAGAAGAAGAACTACCGGGAATAAGATGAATTATGTTAGGGATATTTTCGTCTTTATCTTTTGAAAAGGGTAAAATAGTCTTCTTACTTTTTTAAATTTTACATTGTACAAATTTTCTTTCATTTTGACCTTTTTTAATGGATGAAGGCTAACTGAATTAACGTCAGGGGGGCTAACCCTCAAGAAATTAAGTACATAGGGCTCATCCCTAAAACCCGATAAGCACAGGGGGACCCCCCTTTAACCCTTTATTTTTTGCTCGGCAAATATCAGATGTTCAGTTCGATCCTTGGTGTGCTTGTTACTATCCATATTTGTAAGAATCACGTGAGCCATCGTTGCAGTTGTATTTTTCATTGTCCAGAAAGTGACTTCTTTGTTGGGACGCCATTATTGCAGTTTTTTCTTAATCTAGAAAAGTGAAATTTTTTATTGGGACTTAAGAAAGAAAAGAATATGTTCTCTTTTAATCGAATGTATAAGCTATGATGTTTTTGAATACCATCTCTTCTTTTGTTCTCTAGATTAGTTACAAATGAACTGCACATCAGATCCTACACAGAATGTTTAGTGAAACTTGGAGAAAGATGCTAATACATACTGATGGATTGTGCTGTAGTCAGTCTTATAACAGAAGGATCAACACAAAGCTAAATCTGACGTTACCAATATCTAAAGAGGATTTACCTGCAATCTTAATCTAGAAACGTGACTTATCTAATTCGACTCGAGAAATAAATGTAAATATGGTCGCTTTTGTTTATACATAGTTACGATTAAACTGCACATCACACCTTAACAACATGTTTGTTTGAAAACTGAAGCAAACAACACAAATAGATGACTCATGAATCATGCAATAGCGCATGTTATTAATGGAAGGATCAACATAGCTACAAATCTGACCCTATATCCCCTATCTAAGGAGGTTTACTTGTAATATTAATAGCACCCTATTACAAAACACCTACAACACAAGAGCCATTTTCATATTCTAGTGTCTAATTAAATACGTATAAGTAAAAGTAAATTGTGAAGAGTGGTAGTCGAAACTCAGTGTTCACTTTTACCCAATGAGAGCATATCCTTGCGCAAGTAGAGCTTGTGCTAACACTTGATTAGCAGCTTCAGAGGGATGGAATCCATCCCAAAACACGTACCCTGTAGCATTTGAGCACGTTCCCACAGACCTAGCGTTGCAAAGCAGGGAGGTTTCTAGAGTACCAGTCCCACAGCAAGCTCTCCTTGACTCGAAGAATCCTGGGCCATAGGTAAAGTTCTTAAAGTGAATCAATGTCCATGTTATTAGAAGGGAATAAATGAATCAGTTTTCAGCATTTAATTACATGCACTCATGTGCTAGTGACACTCTGTATGTTCTGTTATTTCTGTGGGTTACCCGTGTGTGGGCTGAGCTATTCTGACTAGGCTCCAGTAAAAGCCATAATATGAAGCTTCTATAATGATGGGAGTTTTCTGTGAAACTAAAATCAGCTTTTCAATTATTTTTTTTACTATCTATATGATGTGTAGTTGTTTGACTAAACTTATTTCTGATCTGTAAATACCACAGTACTAGGTATTTTGTGAAACACGAAATATTACCATTATCAGCTGGCTTTGTAACCAGATCATAGAGGGGCGTGTAGATATCAAAAACTACGAGTTTGAGGCCTGGAAGAACGGACACCAGATTCTGAGATGTGCGGTTTAGTTTCGTGTTGAATGACATGGCATCCTGGTTAAGCCTTGGAACGCACTGATTGCTTCCTGCACCAAAGAGAGTGATGGCTGCCGGCAAACATCCAGCTGGGGGTAAGGTTGTAACTCCAATCCTTCTAACTCCCAGCCCGTATAGATTCTGTCATGCAGCAATGGTATTAGAAAATTATGAATTGATTGTATAGATTGTATGAAAGAAACAAATTCTCCTAGTTTGCTAGTGACCTGTACACACAAAAATATGGCCATATAATTCTTCTCTTAAACATGAAAATGGAGCAACTCTGGTAGCTTTTGCATGATTGTTGTCTCTATTTCTTTTGTTTGATTCTATATATACTGTCTTAAATTATACATTTTCCATTATGTTTGGTATTAGGTGTAGATGGTGCAGTAAACAGAGCGAAGCGAGCCGACCCAAGTCAAATTTTCAGTGTTTATTGTTAATTTAGGGCAACGTTTGCCGAACCCAAGGAATGTATGGTCAAGCTCGACTCGTTTACTAAACTAAATAAGCTATAAATGGGGGAACACATGCTTTACCAAGCCCAGTTAAAACATATGGTCAAGCCAACTTTGAACAAGTAAACTGGAGCAGGCTTGATCTAATGAACAACCATAGATGTAGTAAATAGAGTCAAAATAGGGGATTGGCAATCTGAATACGCAGAATTCAAAACCTGGACAAAGGAAGCGAAGTTTTTCATGAGAATGTCTGAGAACTGATCAGGTGTGTAAGCTCTGTTGAGTAGCGGATTGATGTAGTAGTTCTGGATGAAGTCACTGCTCCCTGCACTTAAAAGGTGAATTGCCCCTGAGAATATAGGAAAAGCTTTGGCTTTTCCAACCATTTGCACAACCTTGTTTTGCCAGTCCTTGTAGTTTGTCAGCTGCTGGCTGAGTGGAATCGCACGCTGCAAGTTTTAATGTAACCAACATTCAAGCATGTTATTACTTGCCGGAAAACTAAAGTTTCCTTGGAAGCACAAAAACGATGAAGGGAGGGTTTTTACATAAAATTCTGATGTCCTTTCATAGTAACCACAACCAGCAGAAGCAAAGTTGGCACCAGTGAGGAGGTTCTTTCCTTTGGCATCTGGCCCAAGGTAAGCAGGTGGGTATGAATTGAACCCAAGGTACTCAGCTGTGCAATGAAAAACCGAACATTCATATGCGCCATTAGAAGAAGTTGAAAGGGTGAAGGATTATATAGAAAAACATATAAAGCTTCAAGATAGTTGTATGTACTACCGGTGAAATCTGTGGCTAGCTTTCCATTGCAGAACCTGCCTGTGGGTCTGTGAGTAACAAAGTCTCTTCCATAAGGAGGGAAGTTCGACTTGATTAGCGTATTGAGGTTGTTATTGTTTCCAGCGTCCACCACAGAGTCCCCGAAGATGCATAGTGCAGGTACAAGAGGATCCCCATGAACCGCAAAGACTAACACTGTAGCTGCAACAAGAAAGGAAGCGAGCACACCTCCAGTGAACACCATTTTTGTAAACACTGAACAAAGCTAGAGAGAGAGAGAGAGTGAGAGAGATAGAGAGAGAGAGAGAGAGAGAGAGTTGAAGAATGGGGATGGTGGGGGAGAATTTAAGGAGAATTCTTGGAAGTAGAGGTCAAAGTGATACAACTGTTGGGATGAGCAATGTTGTAATAAAGCTGCACATTTCCAGGTGAGGAAGCATGTCTAGCACCCCTTAAAGGCGATAACATATGTCATCGTTCTTCAGCCTGACAAGCAAAGTGCAGTTTTTGTCCATTTCTATGTGTTAGTTATAACAAGCAAAGTGATGTATTAAAGGATTTGTTTTTCATGTAAAAAAGAGGGCCAAAAGTGGCGAGATATGGTCTTTTTTTTTTTTTTTTTTCTGTCTCAAACAAAAAGGCATTTCGAGCTCTCTCACGATTTTTTTGAGACTGGATCGTTAAGTCCTTGAAATACTTGTAAAATGTTGAGGGGAGGCATTTTCCTTTTTGCCAACTAATCACATGTCTGAATGGCTTGGAGTGATTTTCAGAGACGATAAACTGAAACCTTACTGTGAGTAGAGGAATCGATTGTGTGGCGCTCCGCGTGGTATGAACCTTATTCCGTTACGGTTTACATACCGAGAAAAGAGTCCGAGTTTATGTTAAAAAACCAACTCATCTAAAAACGTATTTAAGCAGTTAAGGAGAAACACATAAACCCTAAATTTAACATGGCATTAAACGGCAAATGTATACCACTTTCAAAACTAGATAGTAAGTACAATTGTACAAACACACAGGAGTAGGAATCAGCATTAGAATTAATTAAGGTAAGGGTGGGGGCTCTCTACTCTAGGATGGATGATCATCAAAGTCTCTATCTGGGGTTATTTTTTGGATGGATGTGTTGAGAATTTATGGAATCATATTCATCAAGAATGTGTTTAAATGCCGCTGCTGCTGCTGCTGCTGCTGTTCTGAGGCCCTTCAGGCACGGTTGTCAACGCGCCTAAAGTTGACTTCTGCTCTCTCGCTTGTTTTTCAGTATTTATTAGACTTCATTTTATCGGTCAATGTATTTTTCAAAATGGGACATGATAATCGCTTGTTAAAAATTTTAGAATTTAAAAAAAAAAAAAAACTTTGAATATCAAAAATTACCATCGGAGCATTGACGCTTGTCATTCCTGAAAAAAAAAAATTGTGTCGTTATACATTTTAAGGAGTAATCTTTACATATTTGTATCATTCTTAAATTGCATTAAAATTATTTTTATTTTTAAAATTTGAAATGTTATTTTAGAGCGGATAATTAAGGAAAAGTGGATTATTTTATCAGGACTGAGGGAGTATATGAAGTGTAACGTACATTTGATTGAATTTTGTTACATATAAACTTTGATTGACAAACTTTTGCTCTTTAACATTGGTGTGACAAAAAATAAACTCATTTATCAATCTTCTCTATCCTCTATCGATATTTACCAATCGGTCCACTAAAATTATCATTTTCAGTTTTTTTTTTTTTTAATTATTATTATTTCAAAAATGATGACGGAAACGATTATAAAGTACTAAGAAATAATAGTTGCTATCGAGACTAAAATTCCGCAAGATCAAATGATCTTTGGTTACCATTTTGAGTTGAACGTTTAATTACTCTCTATGCTCCGATCTTACTCATGACGATGAACACAAAGAACATACATTTTCAAGATAATTGTATTCGTTTCGCTCAAAAATGAGTTACAAATTTAATTCTTGATTAAGAGTAAAATTAAGGTATCACTCATTTACGGCGGAAGGAATAATATATTTTTCTTCTTATTTCATAATCTTAAGAACACGTGATCAGCTGGTATATGAAGCACCTATGTATTTCTTACTATGAGCACATGAGAAAAAATATTCATTTTATTACGCTGTTTGCTCATTTTTTAAAACTAAATGTTCATTTTTATCGTTGTTACTAATAATCAACAATAACAGTAAGAATAGTAAAATGAATATTTAATTATAAAAAATGAACAAATAACGTATTAAAATGAATATTGTGTTTCGGGTAGGAGCACCTAGGTACTCCATATAATTTGCCAGTATCCATTTATTTTGAACAATTGGTAAATACTATAATCCAAACTTATTAGTCGGCTCACTAGGAGTTGCGACGGGGGCACATTTTCATCCACAGTTCCATGTAGTAACAAGAAGACCTAGCTATATGTCCTCTTTTTTCTATATAAAGGAACCAAACTTCGCCGCTTGTAATCATATTGTACACTGTTACGATTAAATAATTTATTTTTACGACACATATATTATATACTATTTTGTCATAAAAATTTTAAAAATTGACTAGTATTAAGTCAAATGATTTTATGAAAATTACGGACAAATTTAAAACATTGAGAGTGATTTTAAAATATCGTAAAAGTAGAAAAGTGTATCACTGGGTTATTAAAATATATATCATTTTCTTATAAAAGTGTATCACTGGGTCATTAAAATATATATCATTTTAGTCCAGTGTTGCACCAACCTTTTTTACATAATTGCTATATATGAGGTTTGACTTTTATTTTTATTAATTAGGTATAAAATATTATTAACATAATTAATAAAATTATTAAAATCTAAAAGTATACTTAATAAGCATATGTTAAAAGAAAAGCCGAAAATCACAAAATTAATTACATAAAAGTAACAAAGCAAATAAGCAGCTTAAGTTATTACTTAGCTCTACTCGACTCGACTAGTAGAGTCACCAAAGGAGTTCACAAAAAGCATGGAAAATCTTATCAGCTTAATTTTAATTTTAATCATATTGTGAATTTTACCGTTAAGAAAAAATTACACCAGATCAAATATGTGAAGAAAGCCTTTTTATATGCTTATTTGGTGATTATAACATTCTCATAAAATAAAGTAAAAATATGTTTCAATTTGGGTAACAAGATTTTAACTTGATTAGGCTTTTTGGTTTGATTTTCATTTTTAAGTTTTTCTTTTTTTATTGGTTATGTCATTTTTATGTACTATTTCTCTCTTACTTTTTACCTTAATAACTACAAAAAATAAAAAAATAATAAAAATCATTCCAGAAGTACCCAAAATTTTCTATAAATATGGGAATTAGAATATCTATAGACTCTAGTCTACTGGGCCAGTAAGTCCATTTGCTACGCACTTTGAAATTGGGAGGTGTTAAATGCCGCCCCAAAATTTTTCGATTCCGCCCCTTTAATACCCAAAATATCCTTTAGACTAGCCTAGAAAGAAAATCGCACACATTCACACAGTGTATCATCTTCGATTCTCCTTCTTAGTCTTCTCGCCGGAGTCTTCGTCTTCCGTCTCATACCTCGCCGCCGTTCGCGAATATCTGGTTGCTGATGTATTAGTTCCTCTTATACTTCCTCTTCTCTTTTCAATTTGGAGCAAATTTCGGGTCTTTAGTTTGGGCTAATTTCCTTATTAGTTTGTGTAGCTTAGGATTTTGCTTTTCAGTTCTAAGCCTGCTTCAGTTTCTTCTGCTCAAAAAATCAGTTGTTGTCACTTCAATATTTGATTGGTGTACTGAACGCATAGAATTTGCTTCTAATACATATCTGGCACTTGGTTTTTGAATCAGAGTGGTTGATGTTCTTTACTGTTTTTTATATCAGTTGCCAAATTAATATAATTGCTTGAATCTACTCATTTAATGTTCTTTCGAATTTCCATATTGGTTTGCATATTAGTTGGCTATGTGTTCTTGTTATTTGAAAGCATTGGTACATTGGTTTGATTCTAATATCTATGTCGCCTTGCCGAAGTTCTATAAAGTTCTTTTGATAAATTGTTTTGAGGCGACCGAAAGAGATGTCACCTATAATTCTGTATTGGGACTCACATATGTATTCTCTCTTTAGTTGGGTGGTATCAAACAGATTGCAAGATGCAGTCTGGCGTGAGAAAGTTGTGTCTAAAGCTCTTGTGAACTCACTCCGGAAGGGAATCACTTCACCAAGTCTCATATCAGTAACTATTGCTCTAAAGGCTGTTGCTGTTAATGTAAGCAACAATTTTTCAATTTTCAAATAGTTTCAGTAATGTGTTGGCGTTGTTTGAAATAGCAGAAACGTGAATATCGTAACAGCAGCAACAAGCAGATTTGAGATCTTATTTTGGGTAGGGGTATTATTGGAATTGGAGGGCGGTATTAAAAATTTAGGTGCGGCATTTAACAAAGGGTGGTGCTAAATACCGTCCCATATTTTCTCATTACCGTCCCTCTAATACCAAACATACCCCGTACACTTGCCACACATTATACGAGAAAGAAATCCCAAATCAGGAATATCCTTTCTCTTTTTGAGGCAACGAGAGGAAACAGTCAAATCCAATGAGAGAGATTAATTCCTCATATATGCAGCAGCACATTTTTGAGCATCAGATTATCTATATAGATGCCGGCCGGCCTTTGTAATTTCTCACCCAGAGCATCAGGTTAAGAGACTGAAAATTTTGTGCAGAAAAGAATAGTTATCTGGCTTTCACCCTTTCTCGAATATATACGGAGTAGTACAAATATGGGTGACACGAAAAATTTATGTTTGCCTTAAGGAACTCTGAGATTCTTTTTGTTTTTTTCTTCTGGATCAGTAATGATCAGAGAACTATCTTACTGCTTTAATTTGATCTAGTCAAGGAGTATGTAGTTGTCGAGCACTTTGAATATTCTTAGGGCAAAACGATTATAGTATTATGATTTATGGCAAGGATTTGTGCTTCAGGCCCATCAACCAATCCCTCGTTGTTGCTTAGTATGTAGTTTTAGTGATGAATATAAATTGAAAAAAGGAGATCAGTTCCGTTTAGTTGGGCTATTTTTGGATCCTTGGTTCCAAAAATTACTAGTTTTTTCGTTCACTTGATTGGTTTCAAAAATCATGGTTTTCTCTCTCATACCTACTAATTTTACATACCCCTATACACACATTTATATCCTATCAAACATCACATCAAACCATAACTAACACTCTATCTCTTTCTCTCTCCAATCATTTAATGTAAATTTTCAAATTTTTAAGGGTAGAATGGGAATTAATTAAAATAAAACCAAAAACCACAAAACCATAACTTTTTTGGTTAACACTCTATCTCTTTTTCTCTCTCCAATCACAATAGTAGCAGCAATTTCAACTTTTTTGGTTTCTGAATTAATCAATTTTCAAGTGGTTATCTATCGCAACTCAAAGAATTTCGTTTCAGTAGTAGTTAGCGGAATAATACTAACAAGCAGATTTTAGATCTTTTTTTAATAGGATTATTTTTGGTATTAAAGGGACGGTAATAAGAAAATATTGGACGGTATTTAGCGTCCCAGTTAACAAATCACTTGAAATTTCAATCCCTACTTGGATTTCAAAAATAGGCCCATCGGAATAACCCGCAAATTCTCTCTCTCCCTCTCTCTGATCTCATCGAAAATTCTATCAACCGTTTAACTGTCAACTGCAAGTGATAGAAGGCGAGAGAGATTAGCAGCCCTACTTGGACGCTCACCAGGTGTTGGACAAAATGCATCTGCCAAAATTTTATTAGCGGAACAAAGAAAAGAGGAAGATTCCTTCAGTTCTGCTTACTAGTTTCCTTTTTCTGACCGTGCACACTTCCATTCTTGGTGGACTTTCTGCTGGTAAAGCTCATTTGTCCTACTTCATCTTTGAAGAAATAATTTCCCCTTGTTCATTAGTTTCATTTCGTCCGTCCTTGTTGTTAGTTCGATTTAGATATTTGGAAATCGTATATTAGTATATTTAAGGCGTGGATAATGACCCTAGCCCTAGGAAGCCACAGTTATAAGATAGTTTATTTAACTAACTTGTTAAATTTCATGGGTTTAGGTCTAAATTTTGAATACTATAAATATTGTTTGATCTAGTTTCTAAATGCAGAGGCTTTGGTTTGAATAGAACATCCACAAAAGAAATCTTTGGGTGGAAAAAAAGAAAAAAGTTATGACTTTTCGAATGGAATCAAGAAGCACTTGATATGGTTTAATTTTCTTGTATCCTTTTGTCCACATTTTTTCCAATACCATCTTTGGTCTAGTTAGATGCCAGTTACAGGTTTTCCAAATACTTGGATATGCCCTGCTTTTGTTTCAGTGACTTTCTGCATTAACAGGCACTTTAGGAGTGTAGTACTGATACTGTAGGGAAATGAAAGTGGAAGAAAGGGTAAATGATGAAAAGGTCAAACCAATAGTTTCGTTGAAATTTGGTGCACTTGTGAGTTGTGATCATTGTCTATTGTATTCTCCGATATTTCGTCAACGAATTCTTGTGCACTTCATATCAATTTTCAGATAGGTATTGGTTAGTAAAGTATTTGTGTGAGATTCAATCTTCTGAACAATCTTTGTTCACTAGAGGATGTGATAGCTAGTTTTCTCCAAAAGCTTCCCTTATGAATTATCGAAGCTGAGAACACAAACTCGCTTACCCTGAGACAAGCTTTTCTCCACAAAGTAGAAGTCAGAGACTTACTCAAAATTTGGCAGATATTTGACCTTCGTCAAATCAATCTTCCATTTAAGCTGAAATATTTAAGGAGTTCTCTTTAAATGGAAAAAAATTTGATGCACCAGTTCTGGATGTTTATCTCTTAGCTAACTTTCACCAAAATGTCAAGTTGCCTTTCAGACCCTTTATGCATAAGAGAGGTCGGGATGCAGTGAGCATATGGTATTCCTATTATGTTAGGCCTTCTGGCGTGAGGATATTGGAATGTAGCTCTGCGTAGTTTTATGTGTCTGTGTATATATCAAACAAACCCGAAGAGATCTGTGGTTTGGTCAAAATTCCTTTTCCTAACCTTGGATGCTGCCAAGTAAGGTTTACAAGGATCAAGGTGCTACCGCCCCTTGTACTAGTCCCCACTTTGAATCTTTGATACTCTCGAGCTTATGTTTTGTACTTCCTTGTCACAACTCACAAGCTTCAATATTCATTGTCTTGTTCGTTCGTGTAAATTGAAGAAGCCTGATCCTTAATCATGAATATGCAGATCTCTGTAACAAATTTGATTCCACTCAGCAAGCTCTCGTAGCAAATAACCATTAAACTATTATCAGCATTGCACATAAAATGAACTGATTTCGAGGGTATAATTCATTTTATTTTTGACTGCCTATATTTCCTGTATAGCTATCTGTGTCTACTAGGTCTCATCTTTGCCAATATGGAAAATTTTATCTACAAATTGCTCAAGATTCACTGCTTCTTTGTTTCAGGATAACCGCTTTGGTTGATACCTTATCTACCTGAATCTTTGATGGCATGCTCTCTGTGTCTGCCCTCTGTAGGCGTCCTCAAGTATAGTTCAATTCCTAGAACAAGAATTTCCGGTCTCAAATATGGAACTTCCATGTCAAGGTCATCACCTGGATTGTTTAGAATCAGAGCTGTGCAAGAGAGTGAGGGACCTAAACGACTAATTGACATCATCCGGATTGTGCCCGAAATCTCAAGGAACTACTTTAAAACTCCGTCCCGAAGGGCTCTGTTTGGGGGTATATCCTTGCTGGGAGGTTTTTATGTGGCACAAACAATATCCCTTTCGTTTGGAGCTTTAGGGGTCAATGATGTAATTGCTGCAGTAGTGTGTGTACTTCTTACAGAGTATGTGACTAGATTCTACTACAGCCGGCCAAAGGTCACTTTTCCCATTGCATTACTAAACAATTTCAAGATGGGTTTCACCTATGGTCTCTTTATTGATGCTTTTAAGCTTGCCAGCTGATTTGGGACTGCCTCACGGGTGATAGAGTTTAGTGCTACAGCGTATCATACGATGGCCCATTACTCTCTGACTGCTGCCTCGACCGGCATATTGCCGATGAAAATGATCACTGGAGGCATGAATCTTTTTCAGGATTCACACCAGGCCTTATCGATGAGAATTTACATAATCCTACTATTGAATATATAGGTTAGGCTGGCATTTGATTGATCACTTGATGTGGTCAATTATTCAGTAGAAACTGAATTATTGTATTTTTTTAAAATATATTTTTTGCTTATCGTATATCCGTGCACATTTGAAATGGTCCTATAAAAGTAAATTAATTATTCATGTTAAGTGTAGACTCGATAGTGAAGACATTAATTTCCTTCTTTAATGAATTATTGTGATGTTAGCTAATACAACCACAGCTTGTATTGTTAAAGATTTCAATCATGGAGATAGGTGTCGAGGTTCGATTGGGTTTGAATTGGACAACTACATATAGATAAAGTGACAAGAAAGTTATTGTTGGAATTGATATTGTTTTCTCCAATTATTGATTGCGAGTTTATAGGTTGAAGAATATTACCGACTGAAGTTAACCACTTGAAATTGGGTTTAAGCATGTGAGGTGAGGGTTTTTGTTAACCTAGAAATCTTCCATTTCCTTGTTATTTGAAAGAATTTGACTTGGATTATCTTGTTCTTGTTATTATTCATTGGTTCAGTTTACTTCAGCTCTATTGTTTGTTTTGTTATTCTGCGCCATATACACTTTGAGTTTACTACTTCAATTCCTCATGAAAGAGATGATTATTGGATTCCTCGCGAAAGAAATGATCCCAACACCGGTTGTTGACGTGCATCTTTTGGTCAAAGTGTCATGTGCAATGATGCTTTGGTGTTTGAGTCAACATGATTATTGAATTGGCTATGGCCGACTCAAGTATTATGGGCTTGCTATTGATATTGAATGTTATCGCTCTTGTTTCTTCATCATTTTGGGAGTGGGAAACACAACTTGATTATCTTGTTAGCGTAGTTTGTAAAGCGTTAGTACGGGGTTTTATAGTTTATACCCTACCTTAGCCTCGTTGGCAGGTTCCTTGCTGGGTTATTTGTGATCACCCCTTTCCTATTTCTCTTTCCTTCTTCCAAGTAGCAGTCTAAGGCGAGGGTGAAGTTTGCTCCGGTCTTGAACCGATGCTTACAAGCTAGAATAGGAGTCATGTATTTTTGGAGCTTATACTTTTGCTCAACCACTTTTTGCCTATTTGTGTATATGCTGAAGGTGTTTTATGTATTTATGTATCCCGCGAGTAGAAGCTTTGAAATACTAGATCGAGTTGTTAATATATGTTATCATTTATTTTTACAAATGTAAAATTTGGGTATGAACTGTTGACATGGATAGTTTTTGGTAATATGTTCTTCATTCCTCGAGAATTCATAAATTATGATTTTTGGCAGGGTAGCATAACAACTTTGATTACTCGTAAGAGTTCTTGGAAGTTATTTTAGTAGTGTTTGGCAGTTTGCCCTTGAGATGGCAGATGATTCTTGTAATCTTTTCTTCGTAGGTGTGGTGAAAGTACAAGGTTCCGTCTGTTCATCTAGTACCCTGATGTATTATACAAATGGATCTCTCATGAGAAAAACATGGGGCTGGTTGTGGATGCTATAGGGCTTTCCTCGTAGAACACAGGCCATCTTGTTTCTTTAGTTCTTTTCTGATTGCCCTTTGGCAATACCTAAGTCAATCATGTCCCTCAATGGCAGAAGGAAATTACCGTTTCTTCTCCAAGTCAGTGGTGAGTGAATGCCGACCATCTTTTCAGTGTTGACATGCAGATTGTGCAGTGATGGATGCTTCCAGTTGCGAGATTGTGGATGAGCTTGGATGAAGTTTGTGGTCTTTGAGCAAGGCTTGGTATGTTGTTGGGTCGGTCTTATGTTTGGGGTTTTATGTGTTGGTTGTGTCTGTAACAGTTGTTTTCTAGGTTATGTCATGTCTGGAATCATTATTTACGTGTCTCAGCCTTGAGTCCGGATCTTCTGTCTCATTCTCTATCCCATTGTTCGTCTCATCTTTCTAAAACTCCATTCTAACCGTTTAAACACCGACACGTACCCTACTATTTAAAATTTAAAAGTTTATGGTCATCTTTTAAAACTACTTGCTAAGTCAAGTAGGACTCTCAGATGGAGTATGTCAATAGTAAAAAATGGAAATCGACAGCCTTTTAACTACTTGGCAATTTCAACAGTCAGGAGGTTGCCTGATAGGCCGGAGAGTTTTCAGTAGGACATTTTGTCTGTTAGATCAGACAGTGAGGACCATTTGTCGTGTCTTGCTAGAAAACAAACATCACCTATTTTTGCTAGTTGTTACTATGTAAAGCAGTAGAATGAATGGTCCCTCGCTTGGGTCTACTGAAAAATTGTGTTTCTTCTAGTATAAACACTCACCTCCCCCGCGCGCCTGTATTGGTTTCTGGTAAGAGTTGTGTAGATGTAAGAAAGTGGCTTCATATCTTTCTGTTCCAAACGGTGCATCATTCCCTGTCACATAACTTTTGAAAAAGACACGTGTTTTGTTAAGTGGAATTACATAAATCATTTCTCATATGGTGGAAGCCGGAAGGTGAGATGTAGATACCCTAAACTACATTTTGGAAGAGGCACCTTGCAGATTTTGAACCACAACCACCTTCTTACTCATTTCTTAGATCTTCGACAGTAAAATATGTCAAAGTCAACTACGATGAAACAACTCTTTTTGGGACGACAAGAGTCATATGACATCGACAACATAATATTCCAATTGATCCATAAACATAATTCAAGGGTCACATCACATGTGGCCATATATATAAGCATCACAAAAACAGATTGGAGCTGACACAACTTCCTCATTGATAACAAACCGCAAGTTCCATCCACAAAATTCCCTGACATTAATAATATCACGAAAAGACTATAAAAATTAACAAAAGCGAGCCTGTCAATTACAGTACTTGCACATAGAGCAAAGAAGTAGAACCAGCATAATTCTGTCGTAACCCTCTATCGGCAGAGCTGCTCAACGGCAGCCACAATCTGGGGAGGCTGAACCACGGTCACCTCCTCCAGTGTCCCTGCATATGGGGTTGGCACATCCTGTGACGACAAACACACTATTGGTGCATCCAAATAATCATGGAAGTTTTCAGTGATAGCTGCTGTCAAACTGGCACCAATTCCACCTGTACGCATACACTCCTCCACAATAAGCACACGGTGCGTCTTTTTGATTGAATTTCCAATTGTGTGGAGATCAAATGGCTTCAACGACCTGATGTCAATGACTTCAGGATCATAACCCTTATTCACCAATGTCTTGGCAGCCTGCATCACATGATACCTCATCCGTGAATAGGTTAGAATGGTGACATGCTCTCCAGGTCTGACCATTTCTGCTTCCTCAAGATTCAACACATACTCTTCATCAGGAATCCTCTCCTTGAGGTTATAAAGTAGCACATGCTCAAAAAGTATCACTGGGTTATCACTGCGTATTGCAGCTTTCATCAAACCCTTGGCATTGTAAGGGGTTGAGCATGCCACCATCTGGATTCCTGGAATCGACTGGAAATATGACTCCAGACGTTGTGAATGCTCTGCTCCAAGCTGTCGCCCAACTCCACCAGGTCCACGGATGACCACTGGAATCTTAAACTGACCACCAGATGTGTAATGAAGCATGCCACAGTTGTTTGAGATTTGGTTGAAAGCGAGGAGGAGAAACCCCATGTTCATTCCCTCAATGATCGGTCTCAGGCCGGTCATGGCAGCACCAATAGCCATTCCAGTGAATGAGTTCTCAGCAATTGGGGTGTCAAGAACCCTCAGATCGCCATACTTCGGTGCAAGGCCTTTTGTCACCTTGTATGAGCCTCCATAATGGCCTACATCTTCGCCCATAACACAGACACGTGCATCTCTCTCCATCTCTTCCTCCAGACCTTCTCGGAGAGCTTCAAAAAGTAGCAACTCATGCCTGAGGATGGAGATTTATCTGATTAATTGTACCATAAATCAAATGATCCATGCGGGGAAATAGAGAGTCTGTAAGCATGTGCGTGTGTGGGTGTGTGGAAAGAGGGGGGGGGGGATATAATTTAACTTTTATTGTGAAACCTAAGATAAAATTCTCAAGCATTCTGGGGCATACTAAAAAAGAATGCCTTAGGAAACTGAAACCCAACTAAAATAAAACTTATTTTGGATTTAATTTAGTTGACAACCCTTTTTCTCGAACAAGAAGACCCATCATTAATTTTTTTTTTTTTACATTTAACTTTTTTGATAGATAAGTAGAAAAAGAAGGGTGGATAGGAAATCCACAGTAACTCCACAAAGACCTATCCACCGTTAGAGACCTGACTACGACACATAAAACCACGATGACCAAGAAGCAAGACCCCAAGGCTGAGGCACGTAAATAATGATTCCAGACACGACCTAGACCCAAAAAACTATTATTACAGACAACCTAGAAAACAACTGTTATAGATACAATCAAGACATAAAACTCAAACTCAAACTCAAGACCGACACAACATAACAAACCTTGCTCAAAAACCCCAAACTTCATCCAAGCTCAAGCACAGTCTCGCAACAAAACCATCGATCACCGTACACACAGTTTGTCACCCCTGAAAAGATGGTCGGCATTCACTCACCACTGATTTGGAGAAGAAACTTAATTTCCTTCTGTCATTGAGGGACCTGATTAACTTAGGTATTACCAAGAACTAAGAAACAAGATGCTTGTGTTTTTATGAAGGCAGCCCTATGGCATCCACAACCAGCCCTATATTTTTCTCATGAGATTATAATGAGTGATCCATTGTATAATACCATGTACAATTTGATGCCATTCAATAATTTATTTCTCGTCAAAAATCTGTAGCCCATGCCAATTACATTAGCTTTTACAACCCACAAAAATAGTGAACCTCATAATCCACATTCATCGCTAATTCCAAATTTGACCCCCAACAACAGTGGGACTTAATCCACATTTACCAATACCTATCTCCAACTAGATCAAGTCAACACAAAATTCACAATGGTCTTCTCCTCCTTTAGTAAACACTAGAGTGATCAAACAATGTCCAGTTCTTAAACCCTTAATAGATATATAAGTACAAAATCACGGCACTCCCTTAACAAATTGAAACTAAATCAAGCAAATGGTGGCTACCAAGTGCTGACAGTGGAGAAGCTTCAAGGCTTAAGATGCAGTAGTTAGGTCAGCAACAAATCTGGAAGGTTGTCAGGATAGTAGCAGTTATGGTGAAAGGAGGAGATCTTTGAAGCAGTAGCATTCTACGTTGATGGTGAGGGAATTGTAGAAGAGCTGGTAAAGGGAGAACTGGAGGTTTCACAGAGAGGTTTTGGCACTTTGCATTACTATCAGTATTTTCAAATATACAACAAAGACTGGTCAAATGAAGAACTTCACAAAGCAACAAACATTAATCCCTTGAAGCTGGTCATTCCCTGAAAGGCTCCCCTAGCCAAAGCCCAAGGAGAGGCAATAATACAACTATGTCCCAGAGAAACAGCAAATTGCTAACAATTATAAAGTCCCGCTCCACCCATACGCCTATACACCACACAGCCATCGCAACTACCTACTAAGCCTCCAAAATATTTAAATTACAGTAGAAGAGGAAATAGGGGCACTGAGAACCTAAGGAGACCAATAAATGAGGGTACTAGATGAACAGACGGAACCTTGTACTTCCACCGCTCCTACCAAGAAAAGATTACACGAATTATCTGCCATCTCAAGGGCAAACTGGCAAACACTACTAACATAACTTCCAAGAACTCGTACGAGTAATAAAAGTTCTGATACTACCCTACCAATCACTACCATACATTTTGATGCAAGGTACAAAGGAAACATTGTACTTCCACCTACCAAGAAGGGATTACAAGAACCATCTGCCATCTCAATGGGCAAACACTTCTAATATAACTCCAAGGACGTGTATTAGTAATCAAAGATCTAAAGCTAGCATCCCACCCATTTTGGATGCATGTTGTACTTACTCTTATATTCTTTTTTGTTATCATTTTTGATGAAAAAAAATTACTAGATAATGAGACAAACATTAGAACCTTCAAAGACCCCACAATGGCGAAAGCCTCATGCAGGGATACAGATCTAGCTTCTTATTTTACAACGTGAGAAATAACCATACAATTCCTTTTAAAATGTAATTATCGTTGTGGTTGAGCAAAGTTTGTATTTATTTCAATTATTTTCGTAAAAGGAAATTGACATACCAGAAAATACGATAAATTAGATACATGGAGATAGTAAATGACCAAATAATTACTTTACTAATGCAATATCTTTATTTTCATCATTTTCTGAAAGCAAAAGTAGACAAACAAACAAAAAGTAAAATAAGTGGAAATATGGTAAGGAATGAAAACATAACCAAATGCATTCAAAGTTACAAGTTAAGCTAGTGACACTATAATCACATAAATTGTACCTACAAGATATTCGATTCTGTCATAATATGCTTTATGATGTTTGACTAACAAAAATCTCACCACATGTAGCTCGTAGGAATGGACGAGGTGACCTACAAATGTCAATGGAGGATAACATATGTGTGTGTATAAATATGTATATGTATATATGTGTGTGTGTGTAGGGGCTTATTCAAATAAAAACCTTAATAACCTACAAACCATGCGAACCACTAGGATTCAAGAATTTGATATTTCTGGATCTTAGTCAAAATAACACTAAGATCCACAATTATCAAATTCTTGGACCCTAGTGGTTAGCAAGTTTTTTGTTTTTTATTTTGAACAGCTACCATTGTATGTCTAATAACCTAGGTTCTCTTTGATGCACACCTTTTTTCCTTTCCTTTTCACTGTATTTTTCCTTTGTCGGTCTAATTTGTTTCCTTTTTCTTTCTTAACAATATTTATACTTATTCAATCACAAATTAAGAGAAATATTAATCCCGAAAAATAGCAATGAGTAAGAAACAGTAGTAGCTTCATAATTAGGGAGAAAATATCGTTTAGAATATGATTATGGACTTAAAGATAATCTATTAAGTAAATATTAAAGTTTTAGGATTTTTCTGAAGTGGAAGAGAGAAAATAGGAACATATAGAGAAAGAGAAAATAGGGAAGAACAAAAAAGAGATTTGGAATAGACAATTTAGGAGAAAAAATCTTATTTTCGTGGAAACTTAGTTTAGAAACTTTCTACATGGGTATTTTCATTTATAGCATTTTCTCTCCGCAAATATCTACGAAACTTATAGAAAGTTTGATTTTTTATGGGAGCAACTAAAAGGGAAAAAATGAAGAATGAAGTTAATCACAAATTTCTGAAAGCAAGATTTTGGATTGTTTCATTTTTAATGTCCTAATGTGTGGCATAGAATTCCTAGCAATATTTTAAGAAGTGTATTTATAAGAATAAGAGAAGTTTACTAGACAAAAGAAGGGAGAAAAAAAGAAAATTTTGGGCCAGTTAATAAAGGTTAGTTATAAGTATAAATGATGTTCCTAATTTTACTAATTGTTTTTGAAGAGAATCAGTATTATTTTAATATTTTTGATTGATAAGAAAGTCCGAATTTCAACATAGTATCCAAAATGATTTTCTTCTAATTTCATTCTTAACTCAATTTTGGAACAACTTCATACATCAAAATTCAAAACTCATTCTACTTTTACATGTATTCAACAAGTGTTTGCATACTAGTCTGTCTATATATATATATATATATATATATATATATATATATATATAGGGGAGTGCTCAAAAGAGAACCTAATTAATATGAGAACCGTGAGAACCAATCTTTTTCTTTAATTTAAAAAATGAGTAAAATTTCACTGTGAGTAATTTTTTTGTTC
>JAOWAN010000014.1:5936653-5957163 GCA_028566635.1 Lobelia cardinalis
CTCTCTCTCTCTCTCTCTCTCTCTCTCTCTCTCTCTCTCTCTCTCTCTCTCTCTCTCTCTCTCTCTCTTCAACTCTTTACCCCGTCTCTCATCTTCTCCGGCATGTCATTTCTCCAGCTCTTCACCCCCGTCTCCCATCTTCTTCGGCGCAACCTGGGCACAAGCTCCATCGCCATTCTCCACCTCAAATCTCGCCCTATCAACCTCTCCCACAAACCTTATAAACCAACAATTCGTCCTCAGTCTTCCCACCAAATCAAAACCCCTAGGGTTTTTCTGTTCGCACGTGTACAATCGATCGGAGATGGCGACCGAAGAAGAAGATTTCTCCTCCTCAGTCTTCATCACAGTTTTCTCAGCCTCTAAAAACTCTACCCCGTCGCAGCTTCTCACCCCTTGCAGATTTGCAGATTTTGTGGTGGCTGGTGATGATTTGCAGATTTGTGATGGCTGGTGGTTAATTTGCTGGGGCTAGGGCTTGTACGACTGTTCTCTCGATTCTCTCTCCCTCTCTTCACAGTTCTCTGGGTTCCCTGGCTGCGCCATTTTTATTCGAGTTTTAAAATCGAGATATGGGTTTAGATCTGGGTTGAGAAACTTGAAGAAGCTTGGTTTGAATTGGGTTTTGAATTCTTCAAGCTCTTAACAGGTTCTTGCCTCCTAGTGTTCTCCTTAGACGATAATGAGGAGACCTGCAAGTCCCCTTGTAGATTCATATCTGTAAATTAGGAATTGGACTGTTCATATTCATTGTCGTTCGATCTAGGGCTTGATTTTCATTGAGGAGGTTTGCTTATACAGTGATTGTTCGACAGTGAGGGCTTGATTGTTCGAATTGGATTTTCTGTTCATTCATGGATGATGAAGAATAAGCAACAGCAGCAGCTGAGATGGATACACAAAATCGAATATTATTTTCCTTATGTTTCTTCTTCTTGTTCTTCAATGATTTGTGTATACTGTTTCCTTGGTTCTTGATTCTTGGGTTTTTTTCCTTAATTTGAATCTGGGTTTAGTATATGAAGATCAGTATCTAGTTTTAGTCAATTGGAAAGAAATTGATGAACCCATCTGAGTTTTTTACCTTTGAATCTGAGTTTGGTGGTGGTGGTATTGGTGATTTGGTGTGGTGGGGTTGGTGGTGGTGTGATGGTGGCAGTGTGAAGATGGTTTCTTGATTTTTTTTTTTTAAAGAAAGAATAAAATTTTTTATTATTTTTTTAAGTAATTGAAGGGTAATAATATCATTTCTCTCTTTTTTCCTAAATTTATCGTACACCTAAGCTCCACATCAGCGCCACATATAAAACGTTTAAGGATGATATGTGGCACTTTTGAACGATTGGAACTAATAGGCCCTCTGGGTCATAAGTCAGGGACCAAAAGGTGCATTTCGCCTAAAAACATCCAATTCATTTATTTTCTCTGCCAAATTAACTTATTTTCTCCATTTTTTACAAGAAGAATAAGTAATAAAACGGTGAAAATGAGTTAATTTGATATTTTTTATCCCGCCATTAGCAAGTATCATACATGTTTATTTCTATTTCAAATTTAATTAAATCCAAATTTGATTTTAAGATCAATTGTACTTAATTTTTTCAGTATAAGTACGAAAATTAAAGAATCTTAAGTTGAAGGACTTTTTTTCAAATATTTTTTGAGTTACAGTATCATTTCTACAATTTACCCATTATTTTATTGTATTCATCTGGCGACCCTACTATCTTCCTACATTTATGTTATATTTTCGTTAAATCTTCGTTAAATCATTATATCTTAATTATTTTATTATATTTTTACAAATATGTTATATTTTAATATATTTTTAATATATATTAGATAATTTTCTTTAAAAAAAATTGTGTTAAATTTTTATTTTAAAAATACAAACATATAACTAACATAAAATAAAAATAATCGAAGATATAATTACACACAATTTGTACGATATTTATAATTTGTATTTGAATAACTATATAGAAAAATAAAGGAACTCCCATAGCTTCATTCAGGGTTAATCATCACAAATTTCACCCCAGAAAATTATATGCTTGGCGAATAAATCCATATTGAAAAAGAATCCATAATTGTTTTTATCAAGACATCACCCAGTCAAAAGGCTACTTTCACCTTACCAATGAAAAAGAAAACACACACACACACACCCACTGTGTAAGTACAGAACTACAAATATTCCAGTAAGAACCCCAGCCTTCTCTATGCCAGATGCAGATGTCAAAATCGATTCGAGCGCCTTTAAATGGATTATTCAAAGAGATTAACATCTAATCTAAACAATAACAGTATTCTTCCCATCTTTACGAGCATAACGCAACCATCCCATTTCTGTCATCAACCGTCTGCTTACCGCATCAATAGCCTGAATGCTTCATTGGTACTTTCATCTTCATATTCATATCCAAGACTATTTGCACGCACCCGAAACTCATCCATCTCATATGGTGGAACTTGAATACCTACTAGAACATAGGCACCAGTTTCTCCCTAACAAATCGTTGCCAGGTCTCAAAATAATCAGATTATGTGAATAACAAGAACTTTTACTGGAGAAAAGAAATAGAGATGAATAAGAAAAAATGATTGGAAGGTTTGGATTAAACCTGTGCGCGGTAATGGAACAAGCTAATATTCCAACGTGGACTAAAGGCATCCAAGAATTTCATCAAAGCACCGGGCCTTTCCGGGAAAACAAATCGACAAAGAAGCTCATTTTCAATATTTGATCGGCCCCCCATCTGGCAAAGTCATTGCAGCCATAACAGTCAACATAGTGACTTGAAGCCATATTTGTGAAGACTATAATTCAAAACAAAACTGATGCAAGCATACCGACATGCATATGCAAAGAACAATGAGTTACCCCATTGTTTCAAATAAAGATTCCCACTTCTTTATGCTATTTAATCGCTGACATGGGACTGAATACAAAGTTGATAGTCAACATACAGTTATTCTGGTTTAGGTAAATAATTTCAATCATTAAGAACTACATTAAGAGTAATGTGGATTGCAACTTTTATAAATTTTTTAAAACAAGTATATTACCAGTCACAACATAATCAAGTTGACAAAAAGGAAATACCAGGCTATTTGCAAGGTACTGACAAAGGTCTAACTATTGGCACAAAGATATACACAAAGACTGGCTAGTAGCACCTATATAGCTTTTAAATGGTCATCAGAGATCACAATTAAAAACATACAACACAAAACACTTTGTACCTGCACCCTTTTTACATTTTTTGGTGTTCCAGTGCATGAACAGAATTGCCCTTGTATCTTACTCCTATTTGACAAGAAAAACATCCTTACATTCATGCATGAAGATACACAATAAGACAGCAACCAATATGAAAAATGCCTGAGAAAAGCACCCTTACATATTTTCCACGACCAATATTTTTCAAGTAGCTTTGCATTTGTGTAAAAAGTCAAAGTATACCACTTTAATTGAACAGGTTGGAGTAAAAATATAAGAAATGAGAGACGGCCTTTTCTCACAAAACAGAATATGAAAAGAGCCAATGAGGCCACACACACACACAGCAAGTGGACTAAGTAAGAAGTTCACCAGATGCCTAATGTGATCTTTAACCAAGTCATCATTTGTGAAATTCGTAGTTCTAAGTTCAGATGATCTCATCCTCTCCTCCATCTCTTCAAGTTCTTGTTTGGTGTGAACACCAACACTGTATCACCACAAAGAAAAAATTAAAACAAAATAGAGGTGCATGGGCGCTCATATCTTTCTTCTCAATCTCCCAAAAAAACGTACAATAGGATGGTTTCCAAAACCAGCATCAATTATACCAAAAGTGTGAGTGCAACAAATCAAACATTTCTCATGAAACAGAGCAAGTTCCTACCTGTACAAGACAACAGCTTCGTTCTCGCCACTAAATCTGTATTTGAACTCGGTGATATTTACTGGCCCCACCTGATAATCCAAATGAATGTGAGTAAATCATTAAAACAAAATGTTGATAAGGGAAAGGGCCAAGTGTTCTAAACAACTAACAAGTTCACAAAAACGTTTGAAGCTTCCGGGTTTTTCTGGCATGTGAGTTGTAAGCACGGCCTCCCGCTGTCTACCAACATCTGCAAGCTCAGTTACTAATCTCAATCGATTAAAATTCATATTTGCCCCACTAGTGATAGCTACGACATTGGCACCCTTAAGCTCGTAGTACTTGCAATATGCTTCGGCTCCAGCAAGGGCAAGCGCACCCGCAGGCTCTAGAATGTTCCGTTTCTCCTCAAACATGTCCTGCAATGCGGGAAAGATATTAAAAAACCCGAAAGTCGAAGCTTAAACATCACTTACTCAGTTATTTTGGAGTTAACTATTACAAGGGACAAAGAAAACTTATCCAAGTACAAACAGGTCATGCAAAGAAATAGTACCAAAACTAACATGTATGACTAATAATGCGAGAAACGGCTTGATATAATTAAAATAGTTTCAGTGGGACCCCAAACAGAATACTTTCTGGATGTAAAAAGTGATAGAAATTTAAATAAGAGAGGAGTCCCACCTTTATTGAAGCACATATGGCATCACGGCTTACAAGAACAATTCCATCCAGCAATTCCCTACATAGACGGAAAGTTTCTTCCCCGACCTCTTTAACAGCAACACCGTCTGCAAAGCCTCCCACTTGGTCCAACACTACTCTCTGACGATGATGCAAAGACAAAGCCATGGCATTTGCATCAGCCGGTTCGACTCCAATTATTTTTACCTGTTGGTTAGATTTGAAGGTTATGTTTTCTCCACGAAAATAGTACTTGCAACAAATAAAAATTGCAAACTGCTGAGTTGACTGCCAATGTAGAAAGTCTTCTCACAGGACATAACTAGTCATGTTAAGACACGAAGAGCCTCTTCAAAAGTAAGTTTCACAAACATGAAAACCACCTCAATTTTGGACGACCACGACACTCAAGATGAAGAAAAAAAACCAAACAACTACCACTAAAGGTTGACAATCACTACTCAGATGTCTATATAACTGTCAATTTTCTCATAGTGATCATTTACATTTTATGGCATCAAAAAATATACGTAATAACTTATATTTTAGATATTTCCTTGGCAACCATGAATAGTTCTAAGAGTTCTGAGTAAATATTTTATCTATAAAGGTTTAAAAAGATTTATGTAACCGTTAATTGTTTCTGGTGGGCCTCAATAGTCAAATTGCTTGAACTATTTGTTCCATATAAACTAAAATGTGTTCTACAAGAACTTATTCGTCTATTATTGATTTGAAACTTTTGCTAGCTTTACATCTCATATATTCAATAATTCATGAAATAATTAGGTTAAAATGTAAATAAAACAAAGTATATTTCTGTTGTAGTTAATATTATGGCTACTTAAGTAGTGCAAGGGTCTTTATTTTCAATCTTTTCTAAAAATAAAAGCTGGATGAAAGTAAAATACAATAATAAAAGTCATTTATAGGAAATTGACTAATGACAAACACATCTAAGAATGAGACTATGCCACATGAATTAGACAAATTATAAAACTATGCAGAAACAAATGTTTATTACTTAACCATTTCCAATGTATATTTTGTAAAAATCTACATGCTCAAAACAAAAGCTGGACAACAGATAAAGCTCATAGGACTTGAATCTTAACCATTTTCCTTTAAAAGATCCTTTACCAGTTCAACAAGAAGCTACTAATAACAATAACTGTATATGGTATTATATTTTACAATGCAAACTACTATTTTTTCTACCAAATCCCAATCCAGTCCATGTCATCCGTACTAACATATTTCCAATGTATATTTTGCAAAAATCTATATGCTCAAAACAAAAGCTGGGCAACAGATAAAGCTCCAAGGACTTGAACCTTAACCATTTTCCTTTAAAAGATCATTTACCAGTTCAACAAGAAGCTACTCGTAACAGTATAAATGTATATTGGTATTATATTTATAATGCAAACTACTAATTTTTCTACCAAATCCCAATCCAGTCCATGTCATCCACTGGTACTAACGTGGGTGAAAAATAGTTTGTTCCAAATAAAAAATATACAAAAAGAATATCAAGATTTCATGATAATGTACGGAATCATAGAAAGTAAAATCACTCCGCTGTACGTATTGAATTCGGTAAACACGCCTATGGAATCTCCACATAAGCACCTAAAAAATTTAATCATAAACCGATCCCGTAACTTTAAACGCCTATAGTTAAAGGTATCAGCTATGAAATAATATATTATAATTAGTAAAATATGATTATGTATATAGAAAAGCAACAAACCTCTGGTGAAACCCTCTTTACGTAGGCAGCAATACCTGCTATTAGCCCTCCTCCCCCCACAGGCACAAATATAGCATGCAGTGGGTCTTTCATCTGACGCACGATCTCCATCCCAACTGTTCCCTGCCCCATTATGACATCGGGATGATCAAAAGGAGGTATGAAGGTGCGACCCTCCTCCACGGCCCGCTTTTTAGCATATGCTTGTGCTTCGTCATAAGAATCCCCAATAAGAACTACTGTTCCACCATTTTTCTTAACTGACATCCACTAAAATTTTAGCAAACAAGCCGAAGTCAGAAAATTAACTAACAAAAAAATATACAAAACTATACAAGTCAAAGAAATGTGCATGCTCAGAAGTAACATGAGTAAACTCAAACAAAAACTAACCTTGATCTCTGGTGTAGTAACAGGCATCGCAATCACAGCATCGCACCCCAATCTTTTGGCTGCCAGTGCAACACCTTGGGCGTGATTTCCAGCAGATGAACATATGACACCTCTTTCCAACTGTTCCTTTGGAAGTTTGGCCATCATATTATAAGCTCCTCGGAGCTTGAATGAGAAAACCTACATGACCGCGAGATAGCAAGCTAAGATCAACCAAACACTTGCATTCTGTCAACCAAAGAGAACTAACAGATGACCAACAGTGATACATATCAATTGCATAAAGGTAGAACTGAGACCAAAGACTGAACACAGTTAGGCTTTGAGCCATAAATTACAATATCTACAAAAAAATGAGTTACTAGCAAAACGAAATAAAGCTGTAAGCATTTATCGATTTATATTCTTTGTATGAGAATATGCCTAGAGAAGAGGAACCCTTTTTGAAGAAGTTAAGCTTGAACTTGTATCCTCGGACCTCCATTGCTATGTGATATCCCAACTACTAACCAAGTAGCAGGAGTAAGTTAAGGCAGTTGTGAAGGGTTGAATTTGTTGTGCCGACTAACCAAGGGAGATTTTCCCTACAAAATTCCAATAGCAGCAGAGTTGGGGTGTGTGAGGGTGTTCCTGAATAACTGAACTTAGGCGGGGCAGAACAGCAGCTTTGAAGAGCATGGAAAGATTTAACTATAGAAAACTCTCGTAGCGCAATCCTGTATCTGCTTAAGGTAACAGCAAAGTAATGTGTTTCGGCTGGGCTTATTGCTACGAAACATTTCTATATGTTAAATGGCAGAATGGCATAACATTTCAAGTTGCTAGGCTGATTGGCAAAAAGTGATTGGGATGTAACAGAAAATCCAACCAAAAAAAGCCCCCGCTTAATTACAACAGCATCAAAAGACTTGCCCAGAATTGAATTCCAAAAACTAACCATAGATTCAGCTGTATATGGTAGATCATTACTCCCTCATCTCAACGCCATGACTTTAGATATCAAAAACTTAGTAAAATGTACATCATTACCCCTGGCAGTAACTAGAAAAGAAACATCTTTTTCTTGCATTTAAGATGATTCTTTCACACATGTAGTAGCAACGTTAGAGTGTCCCAAATTTCGCAAAACTAAGTATCCGATACAAAAAAAAAGTTTTATATGGAGCATCCCAGAAAGTAAAGTAAGAATCTTTAATCATACATTCACTTTTTTTTTTTTTTTTGAAATAATCACTTCAGTTCATTAAGAAAAAAGAACTATGGAAAACAATCACCTTCACAGTTTGATCTTAGAAAGCAATAAGACCCGGGGTGTTGGCCGAAAGCCCCGAAAGTAGAATCAACTAATTGAGAAGGCATAACAGTCATTAAAAGGTTTGCTAACAAGTTAAGGACACCATTCAAGCATTCGTGATCAGAAAAAATTCCCATCTTCAAGCTCATACCCCAAAGTGGTAGGTAATTCAAAATTTTCCCTAAGCTACTAAGAATCCAATGCAGAATCAAGAGAGTCTCAGTGCAGAATCTTTCAAAATTTGGGGATCTCAGTGCGTGTGTGTGAAACTATAATTATGAAAGTAACATACTGGCTGGAGATCTTCTCGCTTGAGCCAAAGATTGACACCCAAACGCTCAGACAACTTTTCAGCACGGTGCAAAGGAGACTCCACTGCGACGTCGTATACCTTAGACGACAATATATTCGTCAAATATTCCATCTCACTCAACGGCCCTTTGGTCACCACGTGGTCCGGTTTCCCCCCGACCTTACCCGGTTCGTACTGCAACGAGCTCGGGGAGACCCGCAACAACGGCTCCGGAGTTCTCACCGGTTTAACCGACGCCGATTTCGACGTCTCCAGAGTGGCGGCAACGACGAAGAATCGTCGCCCACTCCCGCTGCTGCTGCTGCTGCTGATTTTGTTGAAGGTGGCGGCGTCATTGGCGCGTGGGAATTGGTATGAAGGAGCGTAATTCAGAGTCGCCATTGCAAATGACTGACGTACGAATTAATAGATTAATTGTACGTGTACAGGTGGGGTGGTGGAGGGGTGCGGCGGCGGAAGGGCGGAAGGAAGTGTAAAAGGAGGGAATTTATAACGGCCACGCGTGTGGTACAGTAGAGGTAGGCGGGGTTTTGGTCCATTGCGGCAGCCTACTGCCTACCGGATGGGTGTGGCAATAGTAATATTTAAATTATTTTTAGTTCTTTTTGCCAATTTAATTTGGTCGTACCGGTTAGGGCTTACGACAATTTGGTCTTTGCTTTAGTAATGTTCCGAACTTTTAAAAATTAAAATTTATTTTAAAATAATTATTTTTTAAAAATTTTTAAAAATTTTTTACACATATTTTCCTAAAGGGACAACTTCATAAATGGTCCCTGAAGTATTTCGCATTCTGCAATTCGTCCCTAATCTTTAGCAATCAATATAAACGACCAAACTTGTCAAAATTCCATCATAAATGGGTCAACAGTTAATTTTGACCATTAAAACTAACCTTTGACTAAGTTTCAAGGGCAAAATAGAGAATTAACTCCTTCTTCTTCTTTCTTCATATCTGGGTTTCATGAATTTTCCTCTGTGAATTAATCCCAAACAAAGATAAAAAAATCATCTCAAGCAAAAATCACAAACTCATCTCAAGCAAATTCAGCAACAGCAGCAGTGTATATTCATGGATGACGAATAAAACTCAGATTTTTGATTCCAAATCCAAATCACAAACTCATCTCAAACAAACTCATATTCATGGAAAATAAACATCTCAGAAAAATAAAACTCAGATTTTTTATTCCAAATCCAATCCGGCAATTTTCGATTTCAACATATCCAAACCCAGAAAGATTTAAGTGTATATTCATGGACGATGAAGAAGAAGCAGCAGCAGCAGTGTATATTCATGGACAAACCGAAACACCACCAAATCCAACCAAAATTCCTCAATCCCTTCTTCTTCTCTTGTTTGATAACAGATTCAAACACAAGAACCCAACGAGCACAAAAATCGAGTACGAAATGTCAAAAATCAGGAGGCATGTGTGTCCCTTCTTCATCACGATCGTCGTCCTTCTTGACATAGATCCGCTGTAAATCAAGACCGAGATCCAGAAAAATAAAATGGATCTGGGTTATTATTCATCGATCTTCGATTTGAGTTTGTTGATGGGAAGAAGGGGGAATGGTATTAGAGGGAGGGAGAGAGAGAGAGAGAGAGAGAGTGAAAGGGGAATGGATCTGGGTTTGTTGATGGGAAGAAGGGGGAATGGCATGGTGAACAGCCATATATCTATGATTTGGAGAAATCAGAGGCCCACGCTTCTTCTTTTGAAGTAAGTAAACCGTCCCTTTTTTTTTTTTTTTTGTTTGGCTTTGGGTTGGATCTCCTATATTTTAGAAGATAAAGTAACAGATTCATTGAATTTTGTGTTCAATATTTTGGGTTTTTTGTTTAACTTGTTGAATTTCTGAATTGATTCGTTTATATTATTTTCTGGGTTTACAATATGATCTTCCATTGTTGATTTTGATCGGTTAAATTTATGAGATAGATGTGACTTTTGATTTATGAACATGGATGAACATGTGCCCAGATTTATGGAATAGAAGAAGGGAAGAGGAAGAAACTTTCTTGTGTTTCCATTTATACCCTTCTTTAACGGATCAAATTAACGGTCAATTAACTGTTGACCCATTTATGGTCGAATTTTAGTAAGTTTGGTCGTTTATATTGATTGCTAAAGATTAGGGACGAATTGCAGAATCCGAAATACTTCAGGGACCATTTTTGAAGTTGTCCCTTCAAATTGTTTTCCTCCAACCCCTATTATATATGATCACTACATATCTATCAATCCTCCATTGGAAAAACATCGATTCACACTAATGTTTAAGCTGCTAACTTGTTAGAGATCGATCTTAAAAAAGCGAGCGAGGCGATTGTGGCAAGTAAGTAGGTAAATCGATGATGAAAGAAAGTTTGGAAGCTCGATCGATTCCTGAGCAGCAACAGCCAACAGCAAATGTTTGGAGACATACACGGAGACAAACAACAAACTTTAAGGGAACAACACTAGCTAGCTAGCTAGCTACTTACATGCTGATGCTGCTGTTGTTGTTGAAGTGTACGTCCGCGATGACTCGAAAGTACAATTATTCGCATTTCTGTATGATTAATCGAGAAGCTCGATCCAAATTTCAAAATGAAAAGCCATGATAAACGATGGGGATCGAGGAGGTCGAGATATATATAGAATTTTAGATATTGTTTTTTTTTTAAGATGGGGAATGCTTCCATGTAATAAAAATCTATTGTCGAGAAACAATGGTTTTGACTTATGTTTAATTATTTAGAACTAGATTTGAAGCAAACTAAAGGTTCGTCTTAAATGTTTTGTTTGGATTTTGTTCATGTTTAGATTTTGTGTTATTTTATGTGATGTTTGATGTAATATATAGGTGAGTATAGATGTATATAAAAAGAGTAGCTAAGTAAGAAAATCATGCATATGTTTCGAAACTAAAGAGTGTATTATTTTTTTGGCTTTTTTCGAACAAAATAACAAAAATTTTAAAGGCAAACACATAATTTGGGAGGAGCGGTAATTCTCAAAAAGGTCGAATGACTCAAATGTGAGACAATAATATGTTTTACGGAGCAAATTTCGCCCTCATTTTTGGACATAAAAGTTTAAATTAGACTTGGATCAAGAAATCGATTCTTTGTGATATGATATGATATTTTATAATAATTAAAGTGAAAAATTTGAAGAAAAAATGATGAAACCTTAAATTATCAGAAATCGAATATTATTTTTATTTGTTTGTTGATAGTATTTTTAATATAGTTTTACTATTTGAAAATTTATCACCTAATATATAGAAATTATGTTAATTTTATAATATATATATATATGTTCTCAAAAAGAATAAAGTGGCTAGAAATTACTTAATGTTGGGCTTCCTGAAAAACAAAATTTTAAAAACTTAAAATAAACATTTTTTTCTTCATGATTCAACCAAAAAAATTATTAACATTTCACAAATTACGTTGCTTTCTTTTCCATCTGTTTTCATTATTATTTTAACTTTTTGTTACCTCAAAATATTTTTTTCTTTAATCTTAGCATTCTGTTTGTGGTATCATCATTTTCTCAATTATATTAATTAATATTTTTCATTAATTACTAAATTAAAAACTAAAATTATCAATTCAAAAAGAACTATAAAAAATATTCTTTCTCCTCAATCTCACAATTTTCTATTATTACTTCTATTTTTTACTTTAATCATTATTTAAAAAAAAATCAAAAGTTATGCTTGGATCAGGAATGATAGATCATGTCAGATCGTGACAGACGGTACTGTTGATCACCAGATAGTACTGTTAACCAGATGGAGTAGATGAGATATATGGATTTTCTTATAAAAAGTCAGTTTTGCCCTTTGAGTTTGTCCCCTCCCCCTCTAAAGTCAGTTTTTATCCTCTACGCATTACGTACTGTTAGAAGAGTAGGAGCTCAACTGGGTTACTCATGGGTTTTGAACGCGCAATCGATTTTGAAATCAATTTCTGAAGACAAAATCGATTGAGAATCTTGGAAGACAGTCAGCGTCCCCAACTCCACATCCTCTCAATCACAAAACTCCCCACCGCCAATATGGAAGAAGAAGAAGAATTGAGCAATCTGGGTTCTTTTCTCTCGATTTCATCTCCCTCTGCCTTCTTTTGTTTCGATCTCTCTGGATCTCTCATCCATCATCTTCTTCAGTGATTTGTGGCTTTTGATTCTTGATAAACTTGATGTGGGTTTCCTTCACCGTCGATTTCCTTGGTTTTGATTCTTGAAGAAGGTAATGAAATTGACGCTTGGTATTGCTTATCGAGAGGAGAGGAAGCGTCAATTGGGCTTGTTGTATTGCAACTAATAGCATATGAAAATCAGTTCGAGAAGATTGAAGTGAGTGGTGTTCATGGTGTAAGGGTTGTCCGTAGGGGATTATCCGTAGGAAATAATGAATTCTTGGTTTGAAATGGAGTTTTGGGAGGGTTTTGAAGATGACCCGAATGAGATAACAGAAGAAAAAAAGCTTCTAATACTACACTGCTGAGAGGGAGGAAGAACACGAGGTGATTAGGAATTGGATTTGAGTTGGAGATCATGTGGGTTTGGATTTTGAGCAAGTTGGTTTTTGTCGGTTGGTTGTAGAGAGAGGAGGAAGGAAGAGAAAAATTAAAAAATGAGTTTATGGAATTAGAAGGGAGACCGAGAAAGTGGGTGTGTTGTTAAGAGAGAGGAGGAAGGAGAGAAATTATTTGAGGGAGGAGGGGGAAATAAAGTGTATGTAAAACTGATGGGACATAGGTGTAGACAGGTGTAGAAATGGAGATTGATAAGGAATATAAAAACTTTATTTAATAGGGAAAATATGTAGGGGTAATAGATGAAAAATAATATTATTGTAGGATGATATGTGAGTATCATATGATATTCATGATCGCAGATGAGAACAGACGATCATATGGATTGTATGACCGTACGGCATTCGTGATTATCAGTCGCAGGATTAAAGTTTTTCCCATTGCCTAGAACTCGATGACAATTCTGAGTTTTGGTAGCTAGGCAACAGACAAGAAAACTAGCCGTAGCTGGCAGACATGTTTTTTTTTTTGGATGCACAGTACAATCTCTGCTTTAGAGCATGGTACAATCAAGTGCTCACTGATGCATTAATTGAGGGCTTTTCAAACAAGTTTTGATTATTGAGTTACTGGTTTTTAGGCTACAAGGAGCTGCTTTGTTCAAGAAAACATACGGGCTCCTTGACAAATTTTGCCTGTTACAAACGTCATGTGCGCATGATAATGCCATGTTTTCGTGGTTTTACTTCTGTCGAAATTCCATGTGGAATGACGAGCAGAATACAGTACTCCGTGCTCCAAAAATTAGCCCATTAAGGGTTTTAAGTATGCCAGCAGTCTCAAATTGCCAAGGGAACAACCCATTGCCAAAATAATGTTACACGAATAACAATGGCTAAGACTACATATAAATACAGGCACTGGGACAAAGGCGAGTTGCTCCTGATAGCTCCCAAAGTTGCTGCCAAACATTTTCTTCTGCCCATTTTTCATGGAAGTACTTTGAAGTGAAAGAGCCAGGAAATGACAAACGCAAAGACCATGCAGCCGAGTAGGAAATTCATGATGCGTCGCCCCTGCCAGAAGCTTCGGTGCTCTGAAAAGCCTACATATGCTGTTGTGGAAGCTTCTGGAGCAGCAACGCTAATCGTCTCATTTGTATGCTCTCCAGCAACATTGAGTGCAGTGGTACCGCAGATCTCACAGGTTCTGCAATAAGAAGCAGCATCAAGTATAGCATCTGAAGGACAATTAGAAGGGAAACAAATCAAGTAAAATCTCTAACAAAACACTAACTTAAGAAAACATCACACACTGTTCTTAAAATACAAAAGTTCCTGACTTGAAAAATTCAATAGTAGCAAACGGTTGCTTGCTTATCCTTGAATAAACTGGTTAAAGTGATTTTGGTGGGGAGGGAAGTGTCCAAGTCGAGAGAAACACGACGCGGCTGCGGCACTATAACTAATCAAAGGCCTTTGCCCAATATGCTAATCTTGACCTCAAATTATCCGAGAACACCTATTAGCAAGCTAAACACATGAACACGAAGAAGGTTCCCTTGTCAAGGAGTATCTTGACATTGACTATGACATTCTACTTGCAGATAAACCAGAACAACAATCGTAATCTATGCTCAAATTGTAATCTGATGTACACATGTTGAGATTGAGAAAGACTAATAAAAATGCGGAAAGTTACATAGGTTTCACACATCCTCAAAAATTTACGACGACGGGGGGTTCAAAGTGCAGTTAGCATCCGTTAGGTCCACATTCTCAACAGCTCATGAGAATACATTAAACTTGACGTTAAAGTTTCTTAAAGATTTATATTCAATAAAACAGGTAACGTGCAGTTAATGTGTTCCTGCCTATGATATTATGTCTGTATGCCACTGGAAGTTTCTGGAGAATTCATTTCCTAATGGCGCAGCAAAAAGCCAAAGAAATAAAGACAATTACTGGCATAACAAAAGGGACAGAAGCTGAATGGCAACAAGTTTATTAAGTGTTGGAACTCCAATATTAGGAGCATTCACCCCGTGCCCACGAGCTGATATGCACAAATATCCAATATTAGGAGCTTCCACTCTGTGCCCTCGGAATGGTGGAGGAGGAAAATAGCGAGATATGCGCAAACATTAGGAGCCTCTACTCCGTGCCCTCGGAATGGTGGAGGAATCAAATAGCTAAATGTGCGCAAATATTCGAACCCCCACCCAGCAGATAGCCGACAAGTTTATTACAAAGCCTAAGTTACTACTATCAACAAGCAAGCAGAATGCACTGAACAATTGTGACAATGGAGATACATGAATTAATTAATTAATTAAGTACACTTACGAAATTTAAGTGAGTGTCAAGGTGATAAAAAAAAAAAACTCACGTGTTTCCTCTAATCTTGAACCAAGTCTCAGCACATTGCTTGTGAGCAGCACCCAGGTCACCCTTACATTCACACCCCAATTCTATAGCTCCACCAGTACCACCGCTCTCCTCCTGATTGCCAGTGCCGCCGCCGCCCACCAAATTAAGATGACAAATTCTACAGTCTCTGCCATCCTCCTTATAACCACCAAAAAAATGCACCTTCCCTTCCTCCAACGTCTCCCCACTCTCCAAATCAACTTCACCCGTCGACCCCCGTCCCGAATTACACGACGACTCCTCCGGGCGACAAGGACCCACAATCCCAGGAGACCCACATTCGTCGTGGGACCCACCGAGAGTCGAGTGCCACGAGTCGTCGTCGGAGTCCGAAAAACATGAGAGGCTGCCCCCGTCGGTGGTTTCGCTGCCGCAGACAACCGGATGGCGGTTATGACGGAGACGGCGGCGACGGTTATGACGGCGGGAATCTGTACCACCGGCGGCTTGTATGTCAGGCTTATGAGGAGCAGACATCCTTGTTACAAGAGCTGATGAGAGAGAGAGAGAGAGGGAGCGAAGTAGAATATGTGGAGGGTTGTATATATTGTTTTTTTATTTTTATTTTTTTCGATATTTTATTCGTATCAAGAACTATAGAACTATGTACTCACTAATTCAAATTGTGCACATAATATTGGCAAAAAATAATTTTTCGACTCAAATTCGACTTTTCTTGAACGAATTCAATTCGCTTATCAGTTGAACGAATCTGTTAGAGGCTGTATATATTGTTGTAGGAGTATTAATTGTCGAAGTGGGTGGTCCCATGAAATGTACTCCAAGATAAATATATAGATACAGAAATTATATAAATATCTATCAGTTTCAATCTCTATAGTACTGCATCTCTGTTTCAGTTTCAACTCTGGAAGAGCAAAGAAAAGGACCACTTTTACTTCTATACTGTTTTCACTTGTATCTACTAGTACAACTGTTAACATGATTTTTGGGTGGAGAGGGAAAGTGGTCAGTCAATTATTTGGTTCATCTACAGAAAAAATTACACAACACTCCAATTCCTGATGTGTACTTTGATGTTAGTTTTCCCTCTACATTAGCCTTGCTCCTTCTGAATCGCATTCATGAATTGATTCAATAATAATTAGGGTTCTTTTGGATGAAAGCTTTTTTTTTTTATTGTTAAATTTGATTTTTTTTATTGATTTTTATTTTATGGCTTTTGATTTGGTATTAGTTTCTTTCATTTTTATTATTTTATGGTTTTTGATTTAGTTTCAGTTTCTTTCATTTTTATCGTTGATCGAGGGGTATGTGAAATTATTAGAGAGAGAAATTAGAGAGAGTTCGATTTTTGTGATTTGATATGATATAAAAGTAGGCGTAGGATATATAAAATTAGTAGATAAGCAAAAAAAAAAATTTCATAGTTTTAGAAATCATCCTAGTGAGTAGTGAACTAAAAAAACTGATGTGCATTTAGACATGGAGTTTTTTGATATATTTTATTTTTATTTGTATTTTGTGTTTGTTTTGTAGGAGTTTAACAATTTTTCCCTTTGAATTTTAAAAAATTATATGATAGTGGTGGAGAGAGAAAGAGAGAGAGGGTAATAGTTGCGATTTGATGTGATGTTTGATAGAATATAAAGGTGATATATGGGTATGTAAAAATAGTAGGTAGAGAGAGAAAATTTGTGTTTTTGGTTTGCTTTTCAAACAATATTTGAAAAACAAGACGGGTGAACGCTGTGATAATTTTTTAAGCTTAAACTCTGAAAATGTTCTATTGATTGCACCCTAATGTGATATGATTTTTTATTTTTTTTAAGGGTTCCACTATATTTTTTATTATTTTATAATTTTTTACTTTAATCATCACAAATATTATCACTTATTACTAAAAAATCAACTTGCTAATTCAAACTTAAATATTAAAATATATGCGAGAAATTTTATTACCGTAAACATCACCCAAACGTCGAAAATTATACGGAGTGCCTAGGCACTCCATGCTAGGAGTGCCTTAATGCACATAACAATTATAAATTATGCACATATAAATTTTTATGTGCATTAATAATTATGTTATGTGCATTATAATTATATTATGTGCATATTTTATAACATTTATGTGCATTAAGGCACTCCATATAACAATTGCCCAAACGTGGTTAAGCCAATGATTTTCCCTCTCTATCACCTCCTGAATTTGATGTATAGAATCTCTGTTATATGTATTATTATATAGAGAGGCGGGGGTAAATATATACTAAGGGTTTGTTTTGTTAGGCTGTTTTTCTTAAGCGTTGATTTAATTTTATTTTTTGCCTTACTAATCCAATAATTATTTTATTTCTCTCTTATTTTTTATAACTATAAATTAAAAAAATATGTGAACCATAAAATTTTATAAGTATGAATCATGAATTTGATATAACTGTGAATCATGAAACTTATAACTGTGAAGCGTAAAATATGTGAACTATATAATTTATAACTGTGAACCATAAAATTTTATAACTGTGTATCAGAAAGAAATCAACTAAAATCAATCGTAAAACATAAAATATATGAGTTACGAAATTTCGTAATTTATAATAGTTCTTAAAAAAATAATAATTCTTAAACAATGAGCTACCTACCTATATATATAGAGAGAAAAATGATCAGGTACAAACCATAAATATTGTATAAACGTACGAACCGTTGTATATTAGTACTTTTTTGTTGTATCTTTGTTAATTTTGTTGTATCTTAATTTTTTTTGTTGTATTTTAGTATGACCCCGTTGTATTTTATTATATTTTTGCTGTATCTTCGCATCTTAGTTGGTTTTTTTGTATATTTACGAACATGTTGTATCTTAGTATATTTTTGTTGTATCTGAGTTGATTTTCTTAAAAAATTTCTCGTGTTGAATCTTTATTTTACAAAATACAGACATATAACTAACATACAACGAAAATGTACTGAAATACAACTGGTTTGTACGATTTGTACGAAAAAGTGATTCGTAACTAAATAAGCTCATATATATATATATATATATATCATATATGTATGATCAGTAAAGTATTGCATTGTGGATATCCGAAAGAATGAAACAATGATAACCGTCAATGATTTCATAACGGAGCAACCATAGATTTTTTTATTAGGTGCAAGTGCAACACGTTTACGTGTGTAGCAGGAAACAAGAAATCCCCCGCCGACCGTTCACCAAAAGACGTTAATTAATTAATCAAATTTGATTTGGGGTGTCATTTTTTAAATGATAACACATATTCTAAAAATTAGAATTTTAAATTTTAGGATTTTTTTTTTTTTAAATAGTTAGAATATGATTTTAAAAAGATGCAATAGAAAGTGACACATTATTTGATGGTCTCAAATGATCACGTAGCATGTTTAGATGATTGTTCAACAGCTAGCAATGAAAAGTTATAAAAGTGCCAAGTGAATTCTAAAAAAGGGTAATTTGTACGGTTCATCCTTATGATTTGGCTAAATTTCATAGTCCTTCCTTAGATTTGGACATTATATATAGTCTACCCTTTTATTAATTAATTTATAATTTTTATATAAATATAATATAAAGGAAAAATACTTTAAAGATATTGATGTACTAAAAAATTTCAAAATTTAATATAATTTATCACAATTATTTTAAAACTAGGTATATTTAATATTAAAAATTAATATATAATCAGATTAAAAATAAAAGGAGAAAAAATATTAATATTAAAGTTGAGCACATACACATATGTATATATATAATCATATATATATTTTAACTTTAATCATAAATAAAAATTAATGTATACAAAATTGATTATAGAAATTACTTTTAAAAAAATGATTGACTTAATGTATTGAAAATTGATGTAGCATAATTAATTATATAACTAATTAATTATGTATCATAGCATATACTCAATCATTCTTCTTAAAATAATTTACAAAGTTAATTATTTCATAATTTTTTTACTTTAAAAATATGCTATTAGTATTACTAGAATATATGTGTACGTATATATATATATATATATATATTCAACATTAATTATAAATGAATGCATTTATCTTGGATGAATTTGTTGATTTTAAAATATGAACATCATGAAATTGAAAGAAAAATGAAAAAAGTATTCTTTTATGAATAAAATTAAATATATATAAATTAATATACACATATACATGTATATAAATATATAGTTATAGTTAAAAAATAATAAACTATAAAATAATACAATATTTTTAAGTTACAAATTGTTTTCGTAAAAGGTTAACATATATGCTATATACATATTTAATTATATATAATTATATGTTTGTGTGTGTATTTAAATTTAATATTATAAGAATTTTTTTTCTTCATTCTTTATTATTAGTTTAATTATATGAAATTTAAATACACCTATTTTAAAAATAATTATGATCAACTATATTAAATTTTGATAAATTTTATTAAATAAATATTTTCACAATATTTTTTTTATATTATATCTATATAAAATTATAAATTAATCAAATTAATTAACAAAATTGATAAAAGGTTAGGCTCTGTATAATGGTCAAACGTGAGGGGGACAACGAAATTTAACCAAACTACAAGGGTGGGCTGTGTAAATTACCCTTAAAAAAAAGAGTATTGATTCCACTAAGGTTCGGATCAGGAAGTCGATTTTTGTTGATTTTATTTGATATTTTGTAATGATTAAAGTTAGACGGAAATGGAGCAGCAGGTGTAACCGGTCAAAGGGAGATTTCCTCCCCTAAGTTCGGTAGAATAGGAGATGCTAAAGGTCAAAGCGTTGAAAGAGGAGGTTTGTCGGGCGTTATTCGACATGGCGCCTTTAAAGGCTGCAGGTATTGATGGTTTTCCAGCTGCTTTCTTCCAACGAAACTGGGACATGGTAAAGGCATCAATATATGATTTTGTTCAAGACGGGCTGGATGGTAGAGGGGTGCCAGAGGCGTTAAACACAACGGGAATTGTCTTAGTCCAAAAGGCTAGGACCCAAAATCTGTGTCTGACTTTTGGCCCATAAGCTTATTACCGATTGTGTTCAAGATTCTCATGAAAGTGATAGCTAATAGAGTGAAACAAGTTCTCCCCAAGCTCATCTCATATTGTCAGACTGGTTTCATCCCTGGAAGACAACTCATAGACAATATCATTATCACTCAGGAAGTAGCACATTCGTTCCGGTCTAAAACAGGGCGGCGTGGGTGGATGATGATCAAAGTGGATTTGGAGAAGGCGTA